>ML378660.1:32908-49264 GCA_005239525.1 Nicotiana knightiana
GGGAGGGCTCATGTTTACCTCCACAAATAAACAAACAGTTGCACGCTTATTCAAACAAGCAGTTTTAAACGATTTAGGGGAGTCCTATAGGCAGGATATCTAAGTGAGCACAAACATAATGTATAGCAGCTGTGAGTATCCATCAATTTGCCTACTGATTTTTATTACTTACTGAATCTGAGCATGTTTACAAGCAGTCAAACAAGCACAGTTTTAAAACTCAGGATTTAATTGTCTTACAGGCTTGCTTAAGTGATAACCGGGAAGAATCCTATGGACATGGTATCTAAACTGTAAACCAGTGATTGATTTTAACAGGCAGATTTCATCTTTTAGATCCTATAGGCATGCTTTCTATGTGCTGAAACTGATTACAAACATTATTTCCTATAGACATGATATCTAAACACAGAAACTGATTTTTACACTTACTTCCTATAGGCTTGATGTCTAAGTGTCAAAGCTAATTTTTGATATGTGTTTCCTATAGGCATGATGTCTAAGTGCTGAAACTGTTTTTACACTTATTTCATATGGGCATGATATCTAAGTGAGTGGAGATGTTAACAGAATGTTAGACAAGTTTGATAATTCCCAAAGAAGATCCTACATGCATGGTTTCTAATGCACATTGAGACTTGATGCAGAATTGATTTCCATGCATCAAAATCAATTCTGAATCCAATCCATGCATCAAAATCAATTCTGGATCAAAAATCCTGTTATAGGATGTTTATCAATTATGCATCAAAATCCATGCATGTAGGATCTTCTTTAGAATTATCCATCAATTCTGCATTAGAAAATTCATGATCACAAGTAATAAGATAAGTCCTATCGGCATGGTCTCTAATGCATATAAATAATCACAACAATCCTATAGGCATGATTTCTACTCGAACCCAACAAAGTATATGTAAAAATCCCTCCCAGCTTTTACTAATAACCCCATATCTGTTTTACAAAGATTATTATTACAGGCCAATACAATTGAATTACATCATGGAAACACTATAATATAGGGAGCCTTGGCAGGCCCAAAGTCATCCTGGAAGTCAGGCCTTCAATCAATTCTGGAGTACACTAGCAGTCCATAATATATCAAATGGGCTTCTAGTGTGTCAAAGTTTCCAAGGGCCTCAGGGACCCCGAGCAATGCTCACACCAGAACCCTTTCAAAGAAACATTTTTTATGAACAAGTTTGGAAGGCTAACCCCAATCTGTCAAAGTTCGGATGGACTCCTCGGCAGTGCTCACACTGGGGGGCAGGACCCTAGATATCTAAGAGTAGGAGTTGAAAATAGTATATAAAAGTAGGAGATAGTTTTAGGAAAAAACAGTTTAGACTTTTAGAAGTGAATAGAAACAGATTACAAGATTAAAAACTACAAACAGAACCATATTTAGCAGACTGAATTCAGACATGAATTCCAGTAGTTAGACAATAAACAAAACAAGGTTTCACATTGCATAAATTGGCTTAGTTGATTAACTATTTCTAGGTGGGATCAGAATAACATGCTGCAATTAAGAGTAAACAGCCAGAAGAACACATAGTGCAGAGTAGGGTGATAGAAACTAAACATGCTAGTTCATAAACAGATAAACAAGTATCATGATCAAACAGAAACATGCTGAAGTTAAATGGCTAATCAGACAACCATACAGAAATTTAAAGCATATTAGTACAAGAATCATGAATTGACTAGGAACATGTTAAGGTAAAAAACACATAAACAGGCCAGGAATTGAAGCATGCTAACTAAGAAACAAGTAGACAAGTATCATGGATCAAACCAGAATATACTAACCATACTAACATATAGGACGGGACAAGTTAACATGAATTAAGTCATGTTGATCAAGAGCAATAAAAATGAAGGACATAGGTTCAACTACATAGCATATTGAGTATGATAACAAAAATAGGAGCATACCAGTTAAGAAGTAGTAAACAGGAAGATGAAAGCAAGTAGAATCCAAGGGTCTAGCCTTGGCTTTCAGTCGGCTAGACAGAGCAGCAAAATAGAAGTAGAAAGACTACAATTGAGAGTGTAAGAGTAAAGTTGTGTGTGTGTGTTTCTGTGTTTTTCTATGTGTGTTCATGTGTTTGAAAGAAATCAGAATGGGGGTTTATATAGCACTTAGAAGGGTAAAACAAATAAGGCAAAGAATAATTCAGAGTTCACAAATAAGGCAGGAAAATAAAATTAACTAGTTAATTGGGGGCTAAACTCGATCAAATAATTCAATAGAATCCGGAAAACACCCCTTAAATTGGGGAGAATCAATTAACAGCCAAGTTAGGGATTTAATAGGGTATACAAATCAATCAAAGACCATCTAGAGGTCGGTTAAGGCCATTAAATCCCATAAATCAGGAAAATAACCTAATTAAGGCAAGTAGTACCAATCATGAGTCACAAATAAGGAAGATAGGTTAAAAAAAATCACCGAAAGTAACAATCTCAGCAGAAAAAATATAATTTTGAACCCTAATTAAGCAACAAAATCAGTTAATCTCTTTTTAATTGACAGAACTAAAAAATAACGGGCAAAATATCAAAATAAACAGTGAAATAAGTAGAAACCCTAGGAACTAGAACATAGATATGAAAACCAGTCAAGCAAACAAAGAGAAACAGATTTAAACATTCAAACTCTTTAGAAAAGTTTTGCAAGAATGCAAAGAGATGAACCCTAGTTTTAGAGAAACACTAAAATCGATTTATAATAAGGCAAAATAGAAGGTTTTTAAAGAGAAATACCAGATAAACTTAAAATCAACTTAGATCTACAAGGATCTGAACAGACTCAAGCAGAAAGAGACTTAGGATTTTGAAAAATGGACCGACGTGAGAAGAAAATCCGGTTTGGAACTATAGATTTAAGTCATAAACATGAAGATAGTAGTGCTCACAAACATGGAGATGAACCCATGAAGGTTCCTCGAGAAAATGAAAGGCTTAGACCGAATCTTAGTTGAATCTCTTCGAGATTCCTTCAAATAACAACAAAATCGAATAACTAGTGAAGATAGGAGGTTTGCTGGGGCCTAAAATCAAAGGGAAACCTCATAGATTGAAGGGTTTCCGGTGACGGTGGATAGGGTTAGGGGAGAGCTTGAGAGAGAGAAGATAGGAGGAGGGATTCAGGGGCGGCGGGGTTGAAGAAATGACTAGGGCTAGGGGTCGTTTGGTGTTAATTATAAAAGGAAATAATCCTGGATTGTTGATCTTTTGAGATCAACGACCAGGATTTGATCTGAGGGGTTGGGCGGGTGTAAGAATTGGGTCAGGATTATTTAATATGGCCAGGGTGGTATTTTGGGCCAGGTCCGAAAATGAAATAAAATTAAAAGAGGCTATTTGTTAAATACCCTATTAATTTGATAAAATAATTTATAAAATAGCTAATAAATGATAAAAAAAATTATTGATGTATAAAATGATTTAAAATAACTACTTAATATTATAAAAATATAAAATGTCATTTTCTTGTGAAATAAGGTAATTATGCACTTGTGGGCTATTATTGCAAATTTATTGCAATTATAACCCTAAAAATGTAACTATGACTATTCATGTAATTAAAGCTTAATATAAATATACATGATAAAATTAAGCAATAAAATTATCATAAAATCATTTGTACTGCAATTAGCGATTGTTTATATAATAAAAATACTGGGATAAACTAATTAAAAATCCTTAAGAAATGCAGAAATTATGAAAAGAAATATTAATTGATGCTCATGAATTGTTTTGAAGATATATATATATATATATATATGCATTTTGAAAATAATATAGGAAAAAATTGGGTATCAACAGTTGTCCCTCTTTACCCGGTAAGGATGAAAGAGTTGTCGGGTAAAGATATGATGGCCAATTTTTGACCGGATAGAGCGATCTAAGAGATATAGGCCGCACTCCAGTTTCTGAACTACATATCCCTAGTTTTACAGGAATCAGGCCGTGTGTAGTTCTGGATTCACTGACGAAATATACCGATGAAGTTATCACTAGAACGGACACAAGGTTTTGAATAGGTGAAATGGTTACGGTGAGCGGTCAGGTTTGAAATAGTGTGAAGGAACTGGAGCGGGATTGCTCCCGTTGGGGTAATGGTTGCTCATCGGGTTACCTGCAAATCAAAATATGTGTTGCAAGCATATATTTTTTCGTGAATTTAAACATGATGCAAATTCCCTTCAGACCATGAGAATTGTCTTTGGACGGTTGAGGATGACGTCCTTAGAACATGATGTCCTAGGCCATGAATTGTGCGGTAAGGGATTCGCAGGCCATGAAATGGTGTTCTCAGGCCATGAAAATGGTGCCTCCGAACCATGACGCCTTTGAATGATGATATGCAAGTTTTGAGAGATCTTCAGGCCATGACATGGTCTCTTACGGCTATGAAGATGGTTCCTTCATACTATGACGCCTTCGGACAAGCTGGCGATATTTCAGCCCATGAGGTGCAAAGACATGATGCTAGGAGCGACAAGACAAGGCTTAGTCTTGCATGGAGTTGAGGGCAGATCTTAGCCCGGGAGAATTGAACAAATAATGCAAGGGAGACAATGCTTAGTCTCATGCGGGATTCGGGACAACGCTTAGTCCCATGCAAAGAGAAGGCAATGCTTAGACTTATGCAAGATTCGGGACGGTGCTTAGTCCTATGCAAGTGAAGGTAGTGCTTAGCCTTATGCCAATTGGGAGGCAAGGCTTAGCCTCATGTAGGTTTGAGGCAATGCTTAGCCTCATGCAAATAGGGAGGCAGGGCTTAGCCTCATGCAAAGTTCGGGACATGGATTAGTCTCATGTAGAGAGAAGGCAATGTTTAGCCTTATGCAGATAGGGAGGCAGGGCTTAGCCTCATAAAAATAGAAGGCAGAGCTTAGCCTTATGCAAGGTCGAGGCTTAGCTTCATGCAAATAGGGAGGCATGGCTTAGCCTCATGCAAAGTTTGAGACGGATCTTAGTCTCATGCAAATAGAAGGTAGATCTTAGCCTTATGCAAGGTGGAGGGCTTAGCCTTATGCAAATAGGGAGGCAGGGGATAGCCTCATGCAAAGTTCGAGACAGAGCTTAGTCTCATACAAATAGAATGAAGAGTTTAGCCTTATGCAAGGTGGAGGAAATGCTTAGCCTCATGCAAATAGGGAGGCAGGGCTTAGCCTCATGCAAAGTTCGGGACAGGCTTAGTCCCATGTAGGGAGAAGGCAGTGCTTAGCCTTATGCAAGGTGGAGGCAATGCTTAGCCTCATGCAGGATTTGAGACAATGCTTAGTCTCATGCAATGAATAAATAATAGGTGATAGCAGAGTATTTCTTAGCTGGGAATGAGTTCGGTATATTTTTGGTTATGAAGGCTTTGATTCCAAGGTCTGCATATTCCTTGTCCCGCATTCAAAGAAAAATTGTGAGTTTTGCAGGGGGAAGGTTGGTTCGTGTCTTCGTCTGCTTGCTTGATTTTCTCCACTCTGTCTGAAGATCCTGTAAAAAATTATTGGACAGCATTTGCTAAAGCAGAGTTTATTTCAAAAGCAGGAAAGCATAGTTTTCAAAGACATAGTAAAATACAGTTTAGAAATTGTTTAGATGAACCGGTGACTGTGACACGATCAGAGACATTGCGACTTCTTCTGCCGTAGAATTTTGAGGGTCCTCCTCAAAATTCTGCCCCAGTTAACTAGACAACATTTTTGACTGCTCTATATATTGCGATTGGCTGAACTTGCTTCGGAATTTTGAGGGTCCTCCTCAAAATTCTGCCCCAGTTAACTAGACAACATTTTTGACTGCTCTATATATTGCGATTGGCTGAACTTGCTTCGGAATTTTGAGGGTCCTCCTCAAAATTCTGCCCCAGTTAACTAGACAACATTTTTGACTGCTCTATATATTGCGATTGGCTGAACTTGCTTCGGAATTTTGAGGGTCCTCCTCAAAATTCTACCCTAGTTTCTGATGATGGGGAAAATAGAAATTTTATTGAATTGTGACCAAACCGATAGGGATGCCTACGTATCCCCTATTAAACGGGAATCAGGTCGAGCGTAGTTCAATTTACATCATATGAAGAAACATAAATGGTTTACACATAGTATGTTTTGACTGCATCTAAATTGATAGGCTTTGGCCAGATTTCTCCGTCCATTTCTGCGAGTATGAGCGCTCCTCCTGTCAATACTCTGTGGACCATGTAAGGACCTTGCCAGTTGGGAGAGAATTTCCCTTTGGCTTCATCTTGATGCGGAAAGATCTTCTTTAACACCAGCTGTCCCGGTGTGAATTGTCTTGGCTTGACTCTTTTGTTGAAAGCTCCTGACATTCTGTTCTGATAAAGCTGGCCGTGACACACTGCATTCATCTTCTTTCCGTCTATGAGGGTTAGCTGCTCATAGCGGCTCCTTATCCATTTTGCGTCGCTGAGCTCGGCTTCTTGTATGATTCTCAAGGAAGAAATTTCCACTTCGGTGGGAATGACAGCCTTAGTACCATAAACCAGCAGATAGGGAGTTGCCTCGGTTGATGTGTGGATTGTGGTACGGTATCCCAGTAAGGCGAATGGTAGCTTCTCATGCCATTGTTTGTGATATTCTACCATCTTCCTCAGTATCTTCTTGATGTTTTTGTTGGCAGCTTCCACGGCTCTGTTCATTTGGGGTCTATACACTGTGGAATTCTTGTGCTTGATTTTGAAAGGCTCACACATGGCTTTCATCAGATCACTGTTGAGATCGGCGGCATTCTGGAACCCCGAACTGACAAACAATTCAGTCGTGAACAAAATCCGCAATGACCTTCTTGGTTACAGTTTTGTAAGATGCAGCTTCGACCCATTTAGTGAAGTAGTCGACTAAAATAAATCGATGCCCATTTGAGGCGGTAGGCTCGATTGGACCGATGACATCCATTCTTTAAGCAACAAAGGGCCAAGGTGAGCTTGTTGCATTAAGCTCGTTTGGTGGCACTTTTATCATATCTGCATGTACTTGACATTGCTAGCATTTCTGAACATACCGGATGCAATCTGTTTCCATGGTCATCCAAAAATAACCTGCCCTGAGTATCTTTTTGGCCAAGACAAAGCCGTTCATATGCGGGTTGCAAGTTCCGGCATGTATTTCCTCGAGCAGCTTAGAAGCTTCCTTTGTGTCGACACACCTTAATAGTCCCATATCAGGAGTTCTTCTATATAGGTTTCCTCCACTCTGGAAGAAATGATTGGACAACCTCCGGAGCGTGCGTTTCTGAATATGGTTTGCATGCTCCGGGTATTCTCCTTTTTCCAAATACTCCTTGATGTCGTGGAACCAAGGCTTACCGTCTGTCTCCTCTTCAATGTGAGCACAATATGCCGACTGATTATGATCCTTACTCGGATAGGATCGATGAAATTCTTGTATGGATGTTTTATCATTGATGACAAAGTAGCCAATGCGTCGGCAAACTCATTCTTAATTCTAGGGACATGCCGAAACTCTATCTTTGTGAACCTCTTCTTCATTTCTTGCACATGATGCAGATATGGAAATATCTTGGAATTCTTGGTAGCCTACTCTCTTTGTACCTGTTGCACAAGAAAATTCGAATCGCTGATTACTAGAAGTTCCTGAATGTTCATGTCAACGGCCATGTTGAGCCCTAATATGCCAGCTTCATATTCTGCCATGTTGTTGGTGCAGGAGAATCTGAGTTTTGCAGATACAGGATAATGTTGACCAGTTTCTGATACCAAGACAGCTCCAATGCCGACTCCTTTGAAGCTCGCCACTCCGTCAAAGAACATTCTCCAACTGTCGTAGGCTTCAGCAATGTCTTCTCCTATGAATGATACCTCTTCATCGGGAAAATACATCTTCAAGGGCTCGTATTCTCCTCCTACAGGGTTTTCAGTAAAGTGGTCTGCCAGTGCCTGTCCCTTGACTGCTTTCTGAGTTACATAGACGATGTCGAATTCACTCAACAAGATTTGCCATTTAGCCAGTTTGCCAGTGGGCATGGGCTTTTGGAAGATGTATTTCAAAGGATCCATCCTTGATATGAGATATGTTGTATAGACACAGAAGTAATGCCTCAGCTTCTGAGTTATCCGGGTCAAGGCACAGCAGGTACGTTCCAGTAGAGAATATCGTGCTTCAGAAGGTGTAAACTTCTTACTCAGGTAGTAGATGGCTTGTTCTTTTCTCCCTGTTTTGTCATGCTGCCCCAGAACGTAGCCGAAAGCTCCATCTAACACTGCAAGGTAGAGTAGCAGTGGTCTACCTGGCTCTGGCAGGACTAAAACTGGTGGTGTTGATAAGTACTCCTCAATTTTGTCAAAAGCTTTTTGACAATCCTTGGTCCAACTAGGTGCAGCGTCCTTCTTCAATATCTTAAAAATCGGCTCACATATTACTGTGGACTGTGCTATGAAACGGCTGATGTATTTAAGGCGTCCCAGGAAACTCATCACATCTTTCTTGCTCTTTGGCGGTGGTAGCTCTTGGATGGATTTGACCTTCGATAGATCCAATTCTATTCCCCGACGGCTGACGATGAATCCCAATAGCTTTCTGGCAGGAACCCTGAATGCACATTTTACGGGGTTTAGCTTTAGGTTGTACTTCCGTAGTCTGTCGAAGAATTTCCTCAAGTCTACTATGTGATCTGTGGACTTCTTGGATTTAATGATGACATCATCCACATATACCTCGATTTCTTTGTGTATCATGTCATGAAAAATAGTAGTCATGGCCCTCATGTAGGTGGCCCCAACATTCTTTAGGCCGAATGGCATCATCTTGTAACAGTACACACCCCACGGTGTAATGAAATCCGTTTTCTCAGCATCCTCCTCGTCCATCCAGATCTGATGGTAACCAGTGAAGCAATCCACAAAATACTGAAGTTCATGCTTAGCACAATTGTCGATCAAGATGTGTATATTTGGAAGCGGGAAATCATCCTTTGGGCTGGCTCTGTTGAGATCCCGATAATCAACACAAACTCTAACTTTCCCATCCTTCTTCGGAACTGGCACAATGTTGGATAGCCAAGTTGGATATTCAACTATCCTAAGGACCTTGGCTTTTATATGCTTAGTAACCTCCTCTTTGACTTTCAGGCTCATATCAGGCTTGAATTTCCTGAGTTTCTACTTTACGCGCAGACACATTGGATCTGTGGGCAACTTGTGGGCCACAATGGACATGTTTAATCTGGTCATATCATCGTAATACCAACAAATATGTCCTCATACTCTTTCAAGAACCGAGTGTTCTCCTCTTTCTCTGACGGTGACCAGTGGATGCTGATGCGGGTCTCCTTGACGGTTTCATAATTTCCCAAGTTAACTATCTCCGTTTCGTCCAAGTTGGACTTAGGTTTGTTCTCAAAATCCTCTACTTCTCTAACGATCTCCTCGGGTATTGCATACTCTTCTTCAGAATCACTATCCTTTTGTTGTGTTGTTTCATTACATGTCACAGTTGTCGATTCATCGAGATAGGAAATAGTAATGTTGTATGGATAAAGATACGAGAGAAAAGTGGTAATAATAAACATCAATTCATTGAAAACGTTAAACAAAAGTGATTTTTCAAACAATTTAAGTAACGTTTATGGAAAATCGAAAATATTATTTTAAAATAAAATGCAAAAAGGGAAATCATTTTTCTAAAAAAGCAAAAATAAACAATGTTGTTCAGCCTTGCTACCCCGGGACTCGTTGAGCCCTCGATGTTCTGACAGTCCAGTTCTTGAGGAATGCTCCTCTCTTCATAGCTTGGATAGTAGGGCCTTCCTCCTCCTCGACAATTACACAACAGTCCATGTCATCATCTTCCAAGAACAAATTCCTTAATGACGCCAACGCTTCTTCTTCCCCTGATCCCCATATAATATCGGCCTGATGGAAGGTCTGACTCAGGTGTGGCACAGGCTGCTCAAGTGGATAGTGTGGACAACGCCATGGTGGTGACCAATCATTGTATTCCTTCCAGGTGTACTGATATCCCAATCCGAAAGTGGTACCATGGCGCTTTGGTTGTATGGGTTTGGAGATGCCCTGAAGATTTTTACCAAGTCCTTTGTTGGGCTCATATCCTCTCCATGCTAGCGTACTTTCTATCTTGCTACTCCAACACTTATCTTTCTCGATTGCGTTAACCCTTTCAATATGATGGTAGGTTTCTCCATCTAACCTTCTTTTATTTTCAATCACCGGGATAGTCTGACTAGTGTAAATGGGGTTGCTCCCATCTCCATGGATAATCACTTCTTGGTGGTTCCACTCGAACTTCACAGCCTGATGGAAAGTTGATGCTACAGCCCTAGCAGCATGTATCCATAGTTGTCCCAACAACAGATTGTAAGAGGCGGATATGTCTAGTACATGAAACTCAACATCAAACCATGTAGGACCCATCTGCAAGCAGAGATTAGTTTCCCCAGTGGTAGCTCTCTTAGACCCGTCGAATGATTTCACATTCATAGTTCCCTCTTGTATCTCATGTAGGCCTTTTCCCAACCTCTTCAACGTTGTCAATGGGAAAATGTTGAGGCTGGATCCTCCGTATATCAAAACTCTGGCGATGAATTTGTCTTCACATTGCACTGTGATGTGCAGTGCCCTGTTGTGATTCAAACCTTCAGGTGCTAGCTTGTCCTCGTGGAAGGTAATTTTGTGGCTTCCTAGCACCTGCCCCACCATATTGGCCATTTATTCACCAATGATGATGTTGGGTACATATGCTTCACTCAACACTTTCATTAGAGCATTCCTGTGTGCCTCAGAATTTTGCAGCAGCGACAGGATAGATATCTGAGCGGGAGTCTTGTTTAGATGATCAACGATAGAGTACTCCCTTGCATGTACCTTTATCCAGAGGTCATCTGGACCAGCCTCGATGACGGGAGATTTGTTAGAAGATTGCTTACTGGTTTCTCCTAAATGTTCAGGTGTATAAACCCTTCCTATTCTGGTCATTCCTTGTGCAACGCGGGATTCTTTTGTTTTTGACTTTACCTTTCTTTTAGCCTCGGCCACATAATCCCAAGGTACAACATTGGAACTAAAGGGTGGTGTGGATGCCACCATTACAGTGAAAGGTGTGGCCGCCTCTACTTCAAATGGAATGAGTGGTGTTACTTCTACTTCTAAAGGAACCGATGCGGCTATCTTGACTTCAATTGGCGGTTGTACCTGCACAACAATGGGATTGAGTGTGACTGTAGGTTTCTTAGATCATCACCCTCTCGTATAAGCCTGATTGATCCCTCGGGATCCCACTCTTCATCAATTTCTATCACATTGACCCCTCCACCCCTATGATCTAGGAGAGGATTGTTGCGGACATTGGGTTCAGCTTCCTTCGCCTGTATGACCTTACTATCAATCAGTGTTTGGATCTTGTCTTTCAAGGTGCGGCACTCGTCAATAGTGTGTCCTTTCATGTCGGAATGATATGCACATGTCTTTTTTGGATTGACCTATTAAGATGAATTCTCCATTGCCACAGCAGGGATAGGGGTGACATATCCAGCGGCTTTCAACTTTTCGTATAACTGGTCGATGGGTTCAGAAATGGCGGTATATTGTCTGGGTGGTTTACGGTCGAAGTTAGGTCGGGGTTTCTGGTAATTTGGACGATTTGGGGGTGACTGAAAGTAGGATGGTTGGGAATTATATGTATGGTAGACAGCAACGGGTTGAGAATAACTGGGGAGGTGATGGTTGGTATGTGGGTGGAGGTGTTTGGTATGTAAGTGGAGGGGTCTGGTATACAAATGGAGTTGTGGGTCCTTGGGAAACCATTATTGTTCCCACATATTTGTTATTCGATATACCACCTGATTGCAATGCTTTGTTCGTGTCCTGTAGTGCCTCGAAATTTGTCACCATCCCACATTTAATACCCTCTTCAATCATTTCTCTGATTTTGATGATATCGGAGAACTTATGGTTCTCAATAACCATTAGCCTTTCATAATACTGTGGATTATGTGCCCTGACAAAGAATTTGTTCATCTATTCCTCGTCTAATGTTGGTCTAACCTTGGCTGCTTCTGACCTCCACCGAGTAGCATGCTCGCGAAAAGTCTCAGTTGGCTTATTCTTCAAGTTCTGGATATAGAAGACATCCGGTGCATTCTCCGTATTAAATCTGAACCTGTCCATGAAGTCGGATGCCATGCTCACCCAATTGTCCCACTTCTTAGGGTTCTGGCTTATGTACCAGGACAGGGCATCTCCGGTAATACTTCTCATGAAGAGTTTCATTCGAATACTTTCATCTTTTCCAACCCCTACGATCTTGTCACAATAAGTCCTCAGATGAACTTTGTGGTCACCCGTTCCGTCAAACATTTCGAACTTGGGAGGTTTGTAACCCTCCGGCATTTCCACATCTTGCTGAATGCACAAATCCTCATAATTCAAACCTTCGATTCCTTTGCCTCCCTCAACACCCTGAATTCGGCTTGTGAGTTTCTTGATCTCCTCTACCATGTTATTAATGAGAAGATTCTGGTGTGTATGAGATTGGTTGAGTAGAGTGGGGTAAGGTTTCCACGTATATGGGGTTATTTTGGTGAAGGCCAGGAGTTTGGGTATAGTGGTGATCATTGGTTGAATTTTGGGGATTGGGGACAGGCTGTGGGGTATTCTGAGGAGTGTGGTAAGTGGTCTGCGTATATTGAGTCGGGAGATGCTGATGTTGAGGAGGTGTAGGTATGGGTAAGGTATTTTGAGGAGGGGTTGTATATTGGTAGGGTGCGGGAGGGTTCTGCGGGGGTGTGTTCTGAGGAGGTACTGGGTTTTGGGTATTTGGATGGTTTATATCTGAGACATTTAGTGTGAGGGAGAGGTTTGCCAAGTTACGGACCTGCTCAAGCTCACCTTGTAGTTCAAGCATTTTCTTTTCAAGCCACAAAACCAAGTCATTTGGTGCCGAAGTACTCCGACCATCAGAAGTTTCCGCATTCTCGGCATGTGCGGTGTTGTCGCCACTCATATTATCCATCTTAGCTTTCCCCTTGCCTTTTGATGCACTTGGAGGAGGAGGAGGTGGAGGGCCTCTGGATCTGGTATGATAAGCTGATGATGCCAGTATTTGTGAACCAACCTTGGGAAATGGGAATAATCAAAGAGGAAAGAAAAACAAAAGCTAACCAAGTCAATAAGGGTTCTGAAAAGGAAGTAGTCGCAGTATTTAAACACATATTGCGGGAATGTAAATTCGCGTCCTATTTTGCCCGAGGTAGGCCTAGCGACAAGTTGATTTGGAGAATTTCATGGCCAATAATTGCCTCAATTCATTAATGTAAAAGTAGATAAATCTAAAATGACACTAAATAATATAAGTCAGTAATGGCACATGGCCTTATCACATTCGAAAAAGCAGGTAATCTAATCTACTTGGTCCCAGAAGGACCTTCCCCAGGCTTGATTTTCTTGGCTCTGTCAATCAGGTTCCCCGGGTCGTGCATGTCCAACATCATGTATACTTTCGCTAGATGTCCTCCTTCGCTTCCCTCAGCATTCTGGCAGTGAGCGACTCTTTTCCTCGTCTTCCCCTCTAGTTCCATCAGACCCTGCTCTGAATATTCTAGCCTTTCATTAGATTTGATAGCCCTTTCCCTCCATTCATTGATCAGTTCCATATCAGTCTTGTGTTGCTCCAGATGGTCGGCCTCGGACTCATGAACCCTTTTGCGCAGCTTATTGTATTTCACTTCGGCTTTAGCAACTTCGTCTATGACCCTGTTCCCCCAACCGACTCCCGACTCCCCGCTCAACTACTCCTGCTATGTTGTCTTCCAACCATGATAAGTAAAAGCGTACATGCCCTGCGTGGTACCTGTCTGGCTCAATGGTTTCCCTTTCTACAATAACCTTTAGATGCCACATATGTTGAGCTTCACATTTGTATGGGATGTCGTCATCCTGAAAATCTGCCCTGTAATGACTCATTTTAGAAACTCGCGGTATGACTTTCTTCATGCCTGCCTGTCTCATAACCCTGATGGGAACATAAGGGTATATGGCCCTTAACCCGATCAACACCATGTGCGGAGCGTCCCTAGATCTGATGATGAACTCACTGGTAGGGAACCATTCGAACATCCATTGAACCTGGTCCTTAGTCAAATTTTCAAGAAATTACGCCCATTCTGTATCATTTTCCGGTTGAGCAAACCTGTCTGGGATGTAAGTTATTCTCTTAGGGTGATGGAAGGATATAGGATCATTCCACGCCCTTCATGGAAACTCTTGATGATATTTACCCCTTTGGAGATGCTCTAATAACCAAACCTGTAGTAGCATATTACAACCCTCAAAGTGTTTGAACCCCTTCTGACAGTGGTCCAAGGCTCGGTAGATGTCAGCTATGATCATAGGGATAATGGTATATGTTTTCCCCTCGATCCCCTCCATTAAGATTTTGGCTACCATAGCCAGTCTAGTGTGAATCATGTCTCCTTTGCTTGGAAATACTATCATACCCAGGAAGCAAACAACGAACACAAAAACCATGCGATGAATATGACCTAAGGAAGTGATAGAGAATTCATAATGGAAGATACGATAGGATTTTCTATGGTCGTATCGTTCATAGAGGTAGTCAAAGGGTATGTAGGACTCCTTCAGGCACTCCAAATCATCGTTCTTTTTCAGACGCATTATTTTCAGAAACCCCCTAGCGGTACAGTTTTCCGGCACCAATAAACCCGGATTGTCCCAAGGTAATCCCCATATCTCCTCCAAGAGAGGAGGCATTTCTATGTTTCCAAAATGGAACACGGACCTTTCTCCGTCCAGAATATAGTGGCCACTTCGATCAACATATTGTTTGGTTGGATATCCAGTAAAGAGGGTAAGTTTTTGAGGACCCTTTTCAAATGGTCCTTGTCACTTGGCGAAAAGTCCTCCCACCAATCCAGCAACAATGGTGGTATTCTTTGGACCATGCCGAACCTGGGGACTTCGTGCCTCATTTCTGCAAAACAAATAAGGTTAGACCCTTTCCCCCTCCAGATTCGACTACTTATACATCAGTGATTAGCATATTGGCACCTATTTCTCCAAAATTAATGCATAGATCGTGGTTGCATCCGTTGGGATTATGGAAATCCTGGTGGACTTTTGGACAAGGTTTGTCTTAAAGGGTTATTATGTGGACAACATATTAATGCCGGCTAGGTTTTGACCATGATGCATGTAGAATAAATTAGAGTAAGGTTTCTATAGAGGTCTAACTACTACCCTCAAGCGGACAACTTGAGGGGAAAAGGCACGGAACCGTCGACTGCACCGCTAATCGACTAGTTTTACGGCAAATAAGCCTTTTCAAATTTAAAGGGTGATATATAGGAAGAGCTCAAGCACTCATCAAGTGTTGCTATAGGATTGATTACGCACGAGTGGAATATGATGTTGAGCATGATTTATGCAACAGTAAATAGCATGTTGTCACGTATTTGCACGTTAAAAATGATAAATGCGATATTTTAATAATTGAAAGACGTTTAAGAAAGAAAACAAGGAGACAAGTCAATTTCTGTAAAGGAAATCATAAATGCTTGAAAATTGGCAATTAAATTCACATAAAGGGGAAAGGGAAAGGGTGAACACGTATTAGCAAAATAAAGCAGGCTTAAGACTAATTCACAAAAGCAAGTTTGTCATGGTAAGAGCCTAATTATCCCCAACACAGTCACCATGCTGTCGCGCCCCCTTTTTTCATCGCGGAGTCTGGGTTTTGACATTTTGGGACAACTCTCTTCCTTTTGGGACGGGGTATGGGATTTGAAGAGTCGCCACCTGACGGATTAAGGTGCGTTAGGGCACATAAAGCAAATAACTCATAAATCGGTTTACATCACCAGAGATTGGGTAAGGGCTCAAAATTAACTTAGGGGGAAGGTGTTAGGCACCCCTCGAGGTCCACAATGGTGGGTCCTGACCAAACTCAATCTAAGCGAATTACTTTAAAGGAAAATAAAACAATTTAAAAACAAATAGGGATTACTTTAAACGAAAATTAAAGGGGTCCTAGGTTTATTAGCCTATAGGATCACTTCTATGCAATACTCGGTAACCTTCCTCAAATAGAGGTGTTACAGTAGCATTAGCGCACAGGTCATCATCTCCTTTACTACCTAGTTACCCTCCCCTTATCAATTATTATCTAAGCGTTCTAATAGCATCTGATACGTATCCTATGCGTGCACTACCCGTCCCTTACCTATGGCCCTGGAGGTGTTTAGGACCTCTACTTAAGGTGGTTCTAGACTCACCTATGTTTCTTAAAAGGGGAAAATCTAAGCGACAAACAAAAAATCAAGTAAGACCGTCAC
>ML378660.1:49947-96736 GCA_005239525.1 Nicotiana knightiana
GGGGGGGGGGGGGGCTCATGTTTACCTCCACAAATAAAGAAACATTTGCACGCTTATTCAGACAAGCAGTTTTAAACGATTTAGGGGAGTCCTATAGGCAGGATATCTAAGTGAGCACAAACATAATGTATAGCAGTTTTATTAAAGCAAGGTTGTGAGTATCCTTCAGTTTGCCTACTGATTTTTATTATTTACTGAATCTGGGCACGTTTACAAGCAGCCACACAAGCACAGTTTTAAAACTCAGGATTTAATTATCCTACAGGCTTGCCTAAGTGATAACCCAGCAGAATCCTATGGACATGGCATCTAAACTGTAAACCAGTGATCGATTTTAACAGGCAAATTTCATCTTTTAGATCCTATAAGCATGCTTTCTATGTGCTGAAACTGATTACAAGCATTATTTCCTATAGACATGATATCTAAACACAGAAATTGATTTTTACACTTACTTCCTATAGGCATGATGTCTAAGTGCCAAGACTGATTTTTGATATGTGTTTCCTATAGGCATGATGTCTAAGTGCTGAAACTATTTTTACACTTATTTCCTATGGACATGATATCTAAGTGAGCGGAGATGTTAACAGAATGTTAGACAAGTTTGATAATTCCTAAACAAGATCCTACATGCATGGTTTCTAATGCACATTGATACTTGAGAATATACATAAACATGGATTTTGATGCAGAATTGATAAACATCCTATAACAGGATTTCTAGGATGCAGGTGTGAAAATTCATGATCACAAGTAATAAGATAAGTCCTATAGGCATGGCCTCCAATGCATATAAATAATCACAACAATCATATAGGCATGATTTCTACCCAAACCCAACAAAGTATATGTAAAAATACCTCCCAACTTTTACTAATAACTCCATATCTGTTTTACAAAGATTATTATTACAGGCCAATACAAGTGAATTACTTCATGGAAATCACTATACTATAGGGAGCCTTGGCAGGCCCAAAGTCATCCTGGAAGCCAGGCCTTCAATCAAGTCTGGACTACACCAGCAGTCCAATACATCAATGGGCTTCTGGTGTGTCAAAGATCCCAAGGGCCTCAGGGACCCCGGGCAATGCTCACATCAGAACCCTTTCAAAGAAACAATTTTTGTGAACAAGTTTGGAAGGCCAACCCCAATGTGTCAGAGTTCGGAGGAGTCTCATGGACTCCTAGGCAGTGCTCAAATTGGGGGGAGAGGCGGAGGACCCTAGATATCTAAGAGTAGGAGTTGAAAATAGTATATAAATATAGGAGATATTTTTAGGAAAAAATAGTTTGGACTTTTAGAAGTGAATAGAAAAAGGTTACAAGATTAAAAACTACAAACAAAACCATATTTAGTAGACTGAATTCAGACATGAATTCCAGTAGTTAGACAACAAACAAAACAAGGTTTCACATTGCATAAATTGGCTTAGTTGATTAACTATTACTAGGTGGGATCAGAACAACATGCTGCAATTAAGAGTAAACAGCCAGAAGAACACATAGTGCAAAGTAGGGTGATAGAAACTAAACATGATATTTCAGAAACAGATAAACAAGTATCATGGTCAAACAGAAACATGCTGAAGTTAAATGGCTAACCAGACAGCCATACAGAAATTTAAAGCATATTAGTACAAGAATCATGAATTGACTAGGAACATGTTAAGGTAAAAGACACATAAACAGGGCAGGAATTGAAGCATGCTGACTGATAAACAAGTAGACAAGTATCATGGATCAAACTGGAATATACTAAACATACTAACATATAGGACAGGACAAGTTAACAGGAATTAAGTCATGCTGATCAAGAGCAATAAACAGGAAGGACATAGGTTCAACTACATAGCATATTGAGTATGATAACAAAAATAGGAGCATACCAGTTAAGAAGTAGTAAACAGGAAGATGTAACCAAGTATAATCCAAGGGTCTAGCCTTGGCTTTCAGTCGGCTAGACAGAGCAGCAAAATAGAAGTAGAAAGACTACAATTGAGAGTGTAAGAGTAAAGTTGTGTGTGTGTTTTCGTGTTTTTCTATGTGTGTTCGTGTGTTTGAAAGAAATCAGAATGGGGGTTCATATAACACTTAGCAGGGTAAAACAAATACGGCAAAGAATAATTCAGAGTTCACAAATAAGGCAGGCAAATAAAATCAACTAGTTAATTGGGGGCTAAACTCGATCAAATAATTCAATAGAATCCGGAAAACACCCCTTAAATTGGGGAGAATCAATTAACAACCAAGTTAGGGATTTAATAGGGTAAACAAATCAATCAAAGACCATCTAGAGGTCGGTTAAGGCAATTAAATCCCATAAATCAGGCTAATAACCTAATTAAGGCAAGTAATACCAATCATGAGTCACAAATAAGGAAAATAGGTAAAAAAAATCACAGAAAGTAACAATCTCGGCAGAAAAGATACAATTTCGAACCCTAATTAAGCAATAAAATCAGTTAATCTCTTTGTAGTGGACAAAACTAAAAAAATAACGGGCAAAATATCAAAATAAACAGTGAAATAAGTAGAAAACCTAGGAATTAGAACATAGATATGAAAATTAGTCAAGCAAACAAAGAGAAACGGATTTAAACATTCAAACTATTTAGAAATTTTTTGCAGGAACGCAAAGAGATAAACCCTAGGTTTAGAGAAACACTAAAGTTGGTTAATAATAAGGCAAAATAGAAGGTTTTTAAATAGAAATACCAGATAAACTTAAAATCATCTCAGATCTACAAGGATCTAAACAGACTCAAGTAGAAAGAGAATTAGGGTTTTGAAAAATGGACTGACGTGAGAAGAAAATTCGGTTTGGAACCATAGATTTAAGCCATAAACATGAAGATAGTAGTACTCACAAACACGGAGATAAACCCAGGCAGGTTCATCAAGAAAATGAAAGGCTTAGACCGAATCTTAGTTGAATCTCTTCGAGATTCCTTTAAATAACAACGAAATCGAATAACCAGTGAAGATAGGAGGCCGGCTCGGGCCTAAAATCAAAGGGAAACCCCATAGATTGAAGGGTTTCCGGTGATGGCGGCTAAGGTTAGGGGAGAGCTTGAGAGAGAGAAGAGATGAGGAGGGATTCAGGGGCGGCAGGGTTGAAGAAATGACTAGGGTTAGGGGTCGTTTGGTGTTAATTTAAAAAGGAAATGATCTTGGACCGTTGATCTTTTGAGATCAACGGCCAGGATTTGATCTGAGGGGTTGGACGGCTTTAAGAATTGGGTCAGGGTTATTTAATTGGGCCAGGGTGGTATTTTGGACCAGGTCCGAAAATGAAATCAAATTAAAAGAGGCTATTTTTTAAATACCCTATTAATTTGATAATATAATTTATAAAATAGCTAATAAATGATAAAATATTCTATTGATGTATAAAATGATTTAAAATAACTACTTAATATTATAAAAATACAAAATATCATTTTCTTGTGAAATAAGGTAATTATGCACTTGTGGGCTATTATTGCAAAGTTATTATAATTATAACCCTAAAAATGTAAATATGACTATTCATGAAATAATTAAAGCTTAATATAAATATAAATGATAAAATTAAGCAATAAAATTATCATAAAACCATTTGTGCTGCAATTAGTGATGTTTATGTAATAAAAATACTTGGATAAATTAATTAAAAATCCTTAAGAAATGCAGAAATTATGAAAAAACATATTAATTGATGCTCATGCATTGTTTTGAAGATATATATATATATATATATATATATATATATATGCATTTTGAAAATAATATAGAAAAAAATTGGGTATCAACAGATGATAACACTCATGGGAAGGGTAAAGAAAGGGTTGATGATATAAAAGATGATATAGAAGAGGAGACAGAAGAGTGTAGTGAAGATGAATGTGAGTTCTATAACTTTCTAGCAATTGATTCTAAGGGTGATGTTGAGAGTGATGAGGGAAGTTCTGAGAGTGGGGATGCTGATTATGAGGCTATTTTTTATGATGATGATGATACAGATAAGTCATTATATGGCGCTGATGAGGATATTCTTGGAGAGATAACTGATCTAAAACCTGAAGTTGTTGTTGCTAGACATGCTAAAGTGAATGAAAAGAGTAGTAAATTAAGATCTAGTGAAATTAATACTGATAAGATACCTAGTGGGCCTGTAGGTATAGAGCCTGGTTTTGAACACATGTATAAGGATAAGGGTTCCAAATATGCTGGGAAGTTGAGAAGGGATGAGCAACACATGGACAGTTCATCCAGGCAGTGGAGATACAGATGATGTCGTAATTGAAGAAGATGGGATACATAACCCTCAACAAGAAGAAACAGTAGCAGGGTATACTTTGATCCTACTTGCAAGAAATCTTGTTTCCAGTTGGAAATGATTTTTGAAAGTGTTAAACAGTTCAGAACTGCTTTGCAAGATTATAGGGTATCAAAACAGAGTTCAAATTAAGTTGAGGACTAATGAGCAACATAGGTTTAGGGCAACATGTGTGAACTCAACAAAATGCAGATGGCATATTTTGGGAAGCTTGGAGGGATACACAGGGAATTTCGTTATTAGCAGCTACTATCATATTTATAAGTGCTTCAAGCAACCATAAATAAGATGGCTAATTTATCACGAGTAGCTAAACATTTTAAGGACAAGATTATCAACCAACCTGACATAACGCTTAGGAAGTTGCAGAATTTGATTAGGATAAAGTATGGTGTATATGTGGGAAAATCCATATATGTCAGGCTAAACATCGGATCATGGATAAGTATCTGGGTGATTACA
This sequence comes from Nicotiana knightiana, assembly GCA_005239525.1. Taxonomy (NCBI): domain Eukaryota; kingdom Viridiplantae; phylum Streptophyta; class Magnoliopsida; order Solanales; family Solanaceae; genus Nicotiana; species Nicotiana knightiana. The sequence goes on from ML378660.1 coordinate 54,731, forward strand.
AGCTAGAGTTTCCTAGAATATATTATTATGGTGACATGCCGGGGTCTACAAATCCTAGCAGCACTATTGTGTTGAAGACTTCAAAGGAGACAATACATGTTAAAGAGGTGTTTGTGGGGATTTACATTTGTCTACATGCTTGCAAAGTAGCTTGGTTGGAAGGATGTAAAGATGTTATTGGCTTTGATGGAGAATTTTTAAAGGTGGTGTGTAAAGGTGAGCTACTACTATATATTGGTAAAGATAGTAACAACCAAATGTACCATGTTGCTTGGGCAGTGGTTGAAAAGGAGACAAAGAACACATGGTCATAGGTTTTTAGGTACCTTATGCATGATTTTGAACTCACAGAATCCCAAGGTAAAGGTTGACCATCATTTCTGATATGCAGAAGGTATATATTTTTTTTATTCTTCATGTAATTACTTTATATATGTTTATGATATTCTAACTCTTTTTCGTTTTGCTTAAGGGACTTGTTCAATCTGTGGCTGGGTTGATGTCAAATGTTGAGCACAGAATATGTGCAATACACATATGGAGCAACTGGATACAAAAGTGGAAAGGTGAGGAAAGAATGAAGAAGTTTTGGGCTTGTGCAAGAGCTTCATTTGAAGCATATCTCAAGCCTAAGATAGATGAGTTGGCAGAATTGGGTGACAGTATGATAATCGAGGATTTACTGAGATACCCCAAACAATATTGGTGTGGAGCATTCTTTAAAGATTGGAGTAACTGTGATTATGTGGAGAACAACATGTGTGAGACTTTCAATAGTTGGATCATGTCTTGGCACAAGTCTATCATAACCATGTTATAAGAGATTAGAGTGAAGGTGATGGAGAGGATGACAACCATGAAAGAATTTGCGACAAGGTGGATTTCTGATGTATCTCCTACGGCAATGCGGTACATAGAGGAATAATCTTAATATGTAGTTAGGCATGAATTTAAATGGAATGGCGACACTGGGTATGAGATACAACATGGGTTATACAATCATATTGTTGACTTTGTCAATAATACATGCACAGGCAGATCATGGCAGCTCAAAGGAATACTATGCTCCAATGCAATATATGTAGTATTATTTAGGAGATTTGAGCCTGCTAACTATGTTGTTCACTGGTACAGAAAAGAAACATACATGAAAGCTTTCTGTTGTTACATACATCCAGTAACCAACATGGAGATGTGGCCAGAAAAGATGTCTGGTAAACCTAAGAAAAATATTTAAAAAGCTCAAGATGAACCTAAGAAGAAGTTTGGTAAGAGATCGAGGAAAGGGACACCAATGACATGCTCTCATTATAAGACAGTAGGTTGTTACATCCCGTACTTTAATATTAGGATAAGTAGTATTAATCCATATGAATTTGAAGGGATTAATACCATTTATGAGATTATAGAGGATTTGTGACTATGTTATTGTAAGACCCCATAAGTTTAACAACCTTGATATCGTTATATACATTTGATATGGTATTTTGAGTGAAATATTTTTGTAAAAAAAAGGTTTAAAAAATATAATTTTATATATTTATTAATATTACTACTTCGAAATATGATTTAAATTATTCACATAATATGAGAAAGTTTATGAGATTTTCTTTATTGTAAAGATAGAAATTATATTCTCACAAGAAAAGAAGGTTATTCTTTTTACCATTTTAAAAATTATGCATACGAAAATTTATACTCTATATGAGATTAGAAAAACTAGAAGTTGAGAAAATATATGTATTTTTACATGGATGTTTTATTGAAACAATAGTACATTTATTAATTTTATATGGTATCGTGATTTATTATATTTTAATAGTAGTACTTTAGGATGAGGACAAGACTATTTTCGAGGTTATAAGTATTTATGATATGTCAAACAAGTGATAAGTAAGTGTTATAAAGGTTAGAGGGTAAACTAATCGAAGAAATTGAGTATCGCCAAAGTTTGACAATTTGAGATAAAATACGGATCAAGCTATAATGTCTGATATTTATGGACTAGTAATATACCACATGACCATGATAGTATGATTTATAAAGTGTGAGTAATATTTTAAGTAATTGAGATAATTCTTAATTATGTGGGTAATTGATTAATTATTGGTTAGTGAGAGATTAACCAAGTAATTAAACAAATGGGTGGATAAAATTTGGATAGGCTTAGTGTGATGACCCAAAGGGTCATCTTATGATTTAAGACTCCAGTTCGGGTTCGTTAACCTTAGAAATATTAATTTTATTCATCTCAATTTGCGTGCGCAGTCCGGGCGTGAATCCGGAAAGCCTTTATGTGAAAATATGTAAAATAATAATTTTTGAGAGTTTAAATTGATTTTAGTTGACTTTGGACAACATTTTGAGTAACCCGACCCGAAACCGTCTTTCGATGATCTCGGGAGGTCCGTAGTAAAATATGGGACTTGAGCGTATGCCCGGAATCGAATTTCGAGGTCCCTAGCTCGAGAAATGAATTTTCATGAAAATTGTTAAACTGAAATTTAAAGGAATTAAAGAAATTGATTAATGTTTGAACTCGTTGGTACCGGGCCCGTATTTTGGTTATGGTGCCCCGTACAGGTCTATTGTAACATATATGTCTTGTCTGTGAAATTTGGTGGAAATCGGAGTTTATTTGACGTGATTCGGACGTCCGGTTGAGAAGATAGTGAATTTGAAATGTTCTTGAGGAATTCATGAGTTTTGATGCTAAATCCGTAGTTTTAGGTGTTATTTTAGCGATTTGATCACACGAGCAACTCCGTAGAATATTTTTAGATTTTTGTTCATGTTTGGTTTGGAACCCCGAGGGCTCGGGTGCCATTCGGGCGATGCGCGAGTTGAGTCAAAACTCAACAAGGTTGCTGGTGCACCAGTTCTAGTGTGCCCGCACCTACGAGTCTTTGGCCGCAGGTGCAAGTGACAGCCGCAAATGCAACCTAGGCCCAGCTCATCATTCTCTGCATATGTGGACTCCTCATCGTAGGAGCGGGACCGCAGAAGCGAAAACCCGTTCCCAGATGCGGCCCCAAGGGCCCAGTCCCTTTTCCGCAGATGCGAACTTCCTATGCAAAATCGGGACTGCATAAGCGGAACATTGTCCGTAGGTGCGGCCCCAGTAGCAGAGCTCCCATTTCGCAGAAGCGGACCTCCTGTCCACACGTGCGGACGCGCAGATGCGGCCAAGCACCGCAGGTGCGAGGGTCGGGTAGTGAGTTCATGTTAATTAGAACTCCATCCCTTTTCATCTTATTTTTCACAAGGGTAGAAGACCTAGGGCGATTTTCTCAAGTATTTTTCTTCCAAAATCATAGGTAAATGTTCATTAACTACTTTCTTCCAATTACCCATTGTTTTTCATCAATTTACAACTAAAAATCTAGGGTTTTCATGGTAGAAATTGGGGGTTTGTGTAGCATTAGGAAATTTTGCATAATTGGAATTTAGACCTCGAATTGAGGTCGGATTTCGAAACTAACTGCTTATTCGGGTTCGGGGATGAACGGGTAAACGGATTTTGGTCCGAACCCTGAGTTGGACCAAGCGGGCCCTGGATCGGTTTTTAACTTTTTTTTGGAAAAACTTAGAAAACCATGATTATGCATTAAAGTTAATTTCTTTAGCAATAATTAATGATATTGAACTAATTATGATTAGATACGAGTGGGTTGGAGGTGAATTCTAAATAAAAAGTTGTACTTGAGCAGTGAGTGGCCTGCGAAATCGAGGTAAGTGTTATGTCTAACCTTAGCTTGAGGGAATAGGTATTGAGTGACTACTTGTTACTTGTTTTGTTGTTGAATACGATATATAGGTGAAGTGACGAGTACCTATACATTGCGGTCGAGTCATAACATGCGAGTGAAAGTTAATTCTTGTTATTCTTGTTGTCTTAAAGCCTACTATCAATGATTATTGTTGTTAGTGAAATGTTGAAAGAGTTATATCCGGTCCCACCAAGATGGATAATATTGTAAATATTGATTCAAGATTTTGAAATGGTAAATGGCGATAGAAACTATGATGAAATACTGATTTCTTTTGAAATTCCTCTTTATATGTTGTTAATGATTTTGTGACTGGTGAGGAAGAGTGTAAAGCATGAAAGGTGATGACGTGCATAATTTATTTAAATGGTGAGGAAGAGTGTAAAGCATTAAGGGTGATGACGTGCATAATTTATTTAAATTGCGAGGAAGAGCGTAAAGCACGAAGGGTGATGTCGTGCATAATTTATCTATATTGTGAGGTGAGAGTAAAAGCACGAAGGGTGATGCCGTGCATTCTTATTTATGATCTGGTGAGGATGAGAGTAAAAGCACGAAGGGTGATGACGTGCATTCAAATTATTATTTGGTGAGGCTGAGAGTAAAAGCACGAAGGGTGATGCCGTGCAAGTTTCCTTTCTATTTTAATTGCTTAAATTGTTGTTGATCACTATCTATTTCTGTCTCATTTATTTCTCACTCCTTATGTTAAATTCCTCAGTGTATACTCCCTTCCCATTATTTGTTGTTTACTTTTCTTTATTTGTTGTTATTTCTACTAGCATGATTATATTTGTCCAGGTTTTTATGTGGTATCATGTCCTAGCCTCGTCACTACTTCGCCGAGGTTAGGCTCGACACTTACCAGTACATGGAGTCGGTTGTATTGATACTGCACTCTACGCTTCTTGTGCAGATCAAGGTTTAGGTCTGAGCTGAGTTCGAGTCAGAGCTGACACTTCCGCACGGAGACACGAGGTAGATCTGCTGATGTCCGCAGATTCCTGGAGTCTCTTCATTATTATTCAGTTGTTTTCAGTTCAAAAGAGTTATATATTTTCTTTGAGCAAAATACTTGTAGTAAATTCTTAGTAGTTCGTGAATTGTGACTCCAAACTCTGGGTGGCTAGGCATTAGTATTAGTTTTCGCAGTATCGTTTTTAGCTATTTTGTATAATATTTTGGTAATATATATATATATTGGATGGTAGAAAGACTTCGTATATGTTGTTAAATGTTTTAAGGTCGTAATTCTCTAATGTTGGCTTTCCTAGCAAGTATAGCATTAGGCACTATCCCGGTCTCGACGGTGGAAAATCGGGTCGTGACAAGTTGGTATCAGAGCACTAGGTTGCCTAGGTCTCACAATTCATGGACAAGCTTAATAGAGTCTGAGGGATTAGTACAGAGACGCCTGTACTTATCTTTCAGAGGCTATAAAGTTATGAACAAGTTCAATTTTATTGAACTCTTTCGTGCGATTCTTGTTATCCCCATACTGATTAAACTATTCTATTCTTATTCTCTCGCAGATGGCGAGAACACGTACCTCATCTTCCGCTGACCAACAACCAAATACTCCAGCTACAACAGCTCCTACAACTGGCAGAGGCTGAGGCCGTGCCAGAGGCCGAGGCAGGGGCTGAACTCAGCCCAGTGCTCAGGCAGCAACTCCAGCTGCGGAGCCCCAGATAGAGCTTGATGAGGGGGCTATAGCTCAGATCTCAGTGGGGTTTATTGCCACCCCGGTGCTTCAGGATGCCTTGGTTCGACTAGTAGGCCTTATGGAGAGTGTAGCCCAGACTGGTGCACTCCCCGGGGCAGCAGCCGTATCTCAGACTAGAGAAAGAGTCCAGACTCCTGCTGCCCACACTCCGGAAAAGATTACTCCTCAGCTTCAGACCCCAGCAGCCCATCCAGTTGGGCTAGTTCAACCAGTTGCTGCAACACCACTCACTGATAGGACATCTATGTCCTCCGGTGCTTTGTGGAGATTGGACAGGTTTATCAAGCTTTTCCCTATTCATTTCAGTGGTGCCACTTCAGAGGACCCCCAGGAATACCTTGATAGCTATCATGAGGTTCTTCGGGACATGGGTATCTTGGAAACCAATTGGGTCGACTTTGCTGCTTTCCAGATGACCGATTTTGCTAAGAAATGGTTGAGGGATTATCTATTGACTAGACCAGCAGGATCACCTGCTCTTACTTGGGATCAGTTTTCACACCTCTTCTTGGAGAAGTTTCTACCTATTACTACTAGAGAGGAGCGCCGCTGTCAGTTTGAGCGTCTCCAGTAGGGCAGCATGACCGTTACGCAGTATGAGACTTGTTTCATGGATTTGGATCGTCATGTTATTCTTTTGCTACCTATAGAGAGGGAGAGGGTTAGGATATTTATTGAGGGTCTTGATCAGCCTATCAGATTGCAGATGGCTAAGGAGACAGGGAGCGAGATATCTTTCCAGGATGCAGCCAATGTGGCCCGACGAGTTGAGGTAGTTCTTGGATTGGGAGGTCAGGGGTCATACAATAGACCTTGCCATTTGGGTGGATTCAGCGGTGCCTCATCTGGAGGCGGGGTTACTTTCAGTAGAGTCAATTCTTCCAGGCCATTCCATTCAGCACTTCAGACATCCCATGGTGCCCCAGGTGGTCGTGGCTATTACTTACTTTATTCTGATCAGCCAGCTCCTATCAGTGCACCTCCTCTTCAGAGTTTTCAGGGTGGTTATACAGGTCGACAGGGTCAGTTTACCGGCCAGCAATCTCAGTAGCCGAAGTCTTGTTATACTTGTGGTGACCCGAGTCACATTGCTAGATATTGCCCTCGCACGTCGGGTAGTTCTCAGTATCAGGGTTCTTGTGCTATAGTTCCAGCACCAGCTGCCGCACCACCTGCCCAGCTAGCCAGGGGTAGGGGTCAGGTAGCCAGAGTAGGGTCCAGATTGTTAGAGGTGGAGGCCAACCCACTAGAGGTGGAGTTCCGCCTGTCAGAGGTCGTCCCAGAGACATTGTTCAGGGTGGTGAGGCCCAGTCCCGATTGTATGCATTTCCGGCCAGACCTGAGGCGGAGTCCTCCGATGCTGTTATCACAGGTACCATTTCAGTTTGCAATAGATATTCTTAAGTTCTATTTGATCTGGGGTCTACTTACTCTTATGTGTCATCTTACTTTGCTTCATATTTGGCTGTGCCCCGTGATTCCTTGAGTGTCCATGTTTATGTGTTTACGCCCGTTGGGGATGGTATTATTGTAGATCGTGTGTATCGTGCATGTGTGGTCGTTATTGAGGGTCTTGAAACCATTGTGGACCTTTTGCTCCTTGATATGGTTGATTTCGATGTCATATTGGGCATGGATTGGTTGTCACCTTATTACGCCATCTTGAACTGTCATGCCAAGATAGTGATATTAGACTTACCAGGATTGCCTCGATTAGAGTGGAAAGGAACTCCTGGTCATTCCTCCAGCAGGGTTATTTCTTATATGAAGGCTCAGCATATGGTCGAGAATAGGTGTTTGTCCTATTTGGCTCATGTTCGTGATTCTAGTGCTGAGGTTTCTTCTATAGATTCGGTGCATGTTGTTCGTGAGTTTCCCAGGGTGTTTCCTGCAGACCTACCGGGGATGCCACCTGACAGGGATATCGATTTTTGCATTGATGTGTTTCCGGGCACTCAGTCCATTTCTATTCCTCCATACTGGATGGCCCCACCATAATTCAAAGAATTGAAAGAACAGTTGCAAGACTTTCCTTATAAGGGCTTCATTAGACCTAGTGTCTCGCCCTGGGGTGCATCGGTTTTGTTCGTGAAGAAGAAGGATGGATCGATGAGGATGTGTATAGATTACCGGCATTTGAACAAAGTTACTATCAAGAACAAGTATCCATTGCCGAGAATTGATGATTTGTTTGATCAGCTTCAGGGTACCAAAGTGTTTTCGAAGATCGATTTAAGATCGGACTACCATCAGTTGAAGATTAGGGCATCCGATGTCCCTAAGACAGCCTTTCGGACAAGGTATGGGCACTATGAATTTCTAGTGATGTCTTTTGGCTTGACCAATGCCCCCGCAGCATTTATGGACTTGATGAATCGGGTGTTCAAGCCTTATCTAGATTCCTTTGTGATTGTGTTCATTTATGACATTCTGATATACTCCCGCAGTCGGGAGGCACATGAGCAGCACCTCCGGATAGCGCTTCAGACTTTGAAGGACAGACAGTTGTATGCTAAATTTTCAAAGTGCGAGTTTTGGTTGGATTTAGTAGCTTTCTTGGGTCACATCGTATCAGCAGAGGGTATTCAGGTAGATCTGAAGAAGTTAGAGGCCATCAAGAACTGGCCTAGACCCACTTCAACCACAGAAATCAGGAGCTTATTGGGCTGGCGGGCTACTACCGTCTTTTTGTGGAGGGTTTTCATCTATAGCAGCCCCAATGACTAAGTTGACTCAAAAAAGTTCCCTATTCAAATGGTCGGATGAGTGTGAGGCGAGCTTTCAGAAGCTCAAGACAGCCTTGACTTCAGCATCGGTGTTGGTGTTTCCATCAGTTTCAAGATCTTTCACGGTATATTGTGATGCCTCCCGTGTTGGGCTCAGAGTGGTACTGATGCATGAAGGCAGGGTGATTGCATATGTGTCTCGGTAGTTGAAGGTCCATGAGAAGAATTATCTTGTCCATGACTTAGAATTGGCAGCCATTGTTCATGCACTGAAGATTTGGAAGCACTATCTTTATGGTGTGTCGTGTGAGGTTTTCACGGATCATCGCAGCCTTCAGTACTTGTTCAAGCAAAAGGATCTCAATTTGAAACATAGGAAATGGTTAGAGCTTCTGAAAGACTATGACGTCACAATATTGTACCATTCGGGGAAGGCCAATGTGGTGGTCGATGCATTTAGTAGAAAGGTGGTGAGTATGGGCAGCCTTGCGTTCATTCCAGTCGGTGAGAGACCACTAGTTTCAGACATTCAGACTTTGGCTAATCGGTTTGTGAGGTTAGACATTTTAGAGCCCAGCTGTGTTCTAGCTTGTACAGTCGCTCGGTCTTCCTTATTCGAGCGTATCATAGATCGGCAGGATGATGACCCGCACTTGATGGTCCTTAGGGACACAGTTCGGCACGGTGGTGCCAAGCAGGTTACAGTTGGAGATGACGGTGTTTTGAGTATGCAGGGTCGAGGCCTAAAGTTGATGGGCTTCCTGAGTTGATCCTTGAGGAAGCTCACAGTTCCAAGTATTCTATTCACCCGGGTGCTGCCAAGATGTACCATAACTTGCAGCAACATTATTGGTGGCAAAGGATGAAGAAATATATAGTTGCTTATGTGGCTCGGTTCTTAAATTGTCAACACGTGAAGTATGAGCACCAGAGACCCGGTGGTTTTCTTCAGCAGATAGAGATTCCTGAGTGGAAGTGGGAGAGGATTACTATGGACTTTGTTGTTGGACTCCCACGAACTTAGAGGAAGTTCGACGCCATTTGGGTTATTGTGGATAGGCTGACTAAATCAGCACACTTCATTCCGTGGCAAGTAGTACTTTAGGATGAGGACAAGACTATTTTCGAGGTTATAAGTATTTATGATATGTCAAACAAGTGATAAGTAAGTGTTATAAAGGTTAGAGGGTAAACGAATCGAAGAAATTGCGTATCGCCAAAGTTTGACAATTTGAGATAAAATACAGACCAAGCTATAATGCCCGGTATTTATGGACTAGTAATATACCACATGACCATGATAGTAAGATGTATAAAGTGTGAGTAGTATTTTAAGTAATTTGAGATAATTCTTAATTATGTGCGTAATTGGTTAATTATTGGTTAGTGAGAGTTAACTATGTAATTAAGCAAATGGGTGGATAAATGTAACGACCCGACCGGTCGTTTTGCGTTACCGGGCCTTGTTCCCCTAAATGAAACTTCCCATAGCGTCTTATTGTGATTTATGACTTGCGGAGGCGGGTGGTCTGGGATTCAGAAGTGTTTAGAGTAGTATAAGAACACTTAGTTCCTTAAGGTTGACATTTTTGGCCAAGTTTGACTTCGGTCAACATTTTTAGTAACGATCTCAGAATCGAGTTTTGACGGTTCCGGTGGCTTCGTATGATGAGTTCAGACTTGGGCGTATGTTCGGAATGGGTTTTGGATGACCCGGGAGCGTTCCGGCACCCAATATCGAAATAAGAGTTTCCTTAAGTTCATGTTGTGGCTTGGGACGTGTTTTTGTGTTAACGAGTTCCGAACAGAATTCTGAAACCGATAATAGTTACGTTATGTCATTTATAACTTGCTTGCAAAATTTGGTGTCATTCCGAGTAGTATAGGTCGATTCGGCGGATTGTTAGCAAATCCAAGAACTTGAAGTTCTTAAGTTTGATCTTTAGGGGTTTTGAGGTGTGATTTTGAGTTTTAGCGTTGTTTTGGGTGTTCCGAAGGCTCGATCAAGTCCGTACTATGATTTGGTACTTGTTGGTATATTTGGCTCGGAGATCGGTTGGGCCCAGATGCTGCTCGGGCACCAAACGGGGCCAAAAACCAGCAATATACAGCTGCTGGTGCACCTGATCTGGTGTAACCGCACCTACGGTTGCCCAGTCGAAGGTGCGAGACCGCTCTTGCGGTCCTTGCCTCGCAGGTGAAGCTTCAGGTGAGGCTGCCCATTTCTCGCAGGTGCGGCTAATATCCACAGGAGCGGAGCCGCAGGTGCAAGCTCATCTCCGCAGGTGCGAGCCTAGGCCCCTTGCCCCTCTTCCGCTGGTGCGAGACTTTTCTCGCAGGTGCGAGACCGCAAGTGTGGTCCTTGAGCCACAGGTGCAGTATCCCTGTAGGCAGTGAGTTCTTTAAAACACGAGACAGAATCATTTTCACCCCATTTCTTCCCCCATAGTCGACCTTGAGAGCTTGGAAAAGAGCCAAACGACCTAGCTACTGAAAGGTAAGTGATTTCTACTCTAATGTTTGTTTAATACATGAATTCCTAGGTAGATTAACCTCCTAATTAGTGAAAATCAAGGGTTAGAGTAAAAACTTAGGGCTTTATGAAATTTGGGGAATTACCCACTAACTAGCTATGAAATCATACAAAAACCATATATTAATGATCCTTAGGATATGGGTAAGTCTTTCCTTCAAGAATTTCCGGAATTCGAGCATGTGGGCCCGGGGTGTATTTTTGGGATTTTTCAAAGTAGGTTGAAATAACTACTTTATTATGTAAATTTCATACTTTTGAGTATAGATTAATTCATGTATGCAATATTTGACTAGTTTCGAGTCCTTGGGAGACGAGTTTGGAGTTTCGGGCGCGTTCTTGACCCGGAAAGTAGGTTCGCCACGAGGTGAGTCTCCTTTCTAATCTTGTAAGATGGAATTGTCCCCATAGGTGATTATAAATAATTGCATGTCCTTATTTGCGGGGGCTACGCACGCACGAAGTGACGAGAGTCCGTGCGTAGCTACTATTATGTTATGTTGGGTAGTTCTAGGACTCACAAGCATGTTTTTATGTGCCCTATATGTGACCCTAAATGTATTTTGAGTTGCTTAGTATCCACGACTTGGTGTGAGAATATTTAGGAAGTTTCATTCAGAGTTACATTGCTTAAATTCTTGTCTTCGAGTATAATCTCTGGTAATCCCCGAATTCTTGATAATTCTGTATATGTATACGGGCACCCGCGTCGCATGTATGATTCGTGAGCGGGATAGCCCTATCATTATGTCAACCGTGTCGGATGTTCGATTCGTGACGGGTTAATAGATGCATCAATGGTTCGAGTCGTTCGACCCTCGGTAGTGCACATTTATTTTCGTGACATTTCGGTCGTACGCTTTCGGCATACTATGTGCTATTTATTTGACTGGGAGTTTTGTGATACTTGTATAAATTGATTCATGTGAAAATGAGATTTAGTACGTCATATGCTAGTAAAAATTGACATGTAAAGGTAATTACACGTTTATACTTGATATTTCATGTCTTTGTGATTACTACGACTGCTATTCTTGCCTAGTTTTCATGTAATTATATTGTTTGACCCTAGTAAGTATCACGTCGACCTCTCGTCACTTCTTCTTCGAGATTAGACGGGATACTCACTGGGTACATATTTGTTTATGTACTCATGCTACGCTTCTGTACTTAATTGTACAGGTTCTGAGGCAGGTGCATCTGGATATTCGTCCGGAGTTTGTCCCTGACCTACAGTTAGTGTGGACTTCTCGGTGAGCTGCTCTCCGTGACGCTTTCCTCTGGCAGCACCTTGGAGTTCCTCTTTTCTGTTGCTATGTCTGTTTATATTTCATCAGACAGTAGGGCAGACTTGTATTTTCTTTTGGATACTCATTTCTAATAGATGATCGTAGACTCGTGACGTCGGTTCTTGGCACACCCACGTAGTGGATATTATATTCTTTTGGGTTGTAATTATTGGTAGTGACTAATTTATTTCTTTCTTTCTTTATAGTTGTTTAAAAATCTTGTTTATCCCGTAATTTAGTTCTAATATTTCACAAGTATTGGAAAATGTTTGATAAATTAAAAAAAAGGAATTACTAGTAATTAAGGTTGGCTTGCCTGACATCGGAGTTGGGCCCCATCGCAACCTAAACTAGGATTTGGGTCGTGACAACATGGTATCAGAGCTCTAGGTTCATGTAGGTCTCACAAGTCACAGGCAAACCTAATAGAGTCTTGCGGATCGATACGGAGACGTCTGTATTTATCTTCAGGAGGCTATAGGGTGTTAGGAAACCTCTCTTTCTTCATATTCTATCGTGCAGTCGATGGTTTACTAAACCTCATTCTTCTATTCTATCACAGATGGTGAGGACTCGCGCGGCTGACGTTCCAGACCCGGGAGATGTCGCTACCCCGCCGTCCGAGGCCATGGCAGAGGTCGGGGGAGGGCCCCGGCCTGAGGTAGGGGACGAGGGCATCCCAGAGCTGTTCCGTTAGCACCCCCAGAAGATCCGGCAGAGGACCCCATTACTGAGGAGCAGGGTGAGGTGCCCCCAACAGATGCAGCTCTGATGGACTTCATGACTACACTAGGCTTCCAGGAGGTCATGGGCCGTATGATGCGGTTCATGGATACTATGACACAGGTTGGTTTATTTCCAGCGGATCCTGCCACATCCCAGGCGGGAGGGGGAGTTCAGACCCCTATTTCCCAGGCTGCAGGACATGCAGCAGCAGTATATTAGACCCTGAGTACACTGCCCGTGGGTGGAGCCCAGCCTGTAGCAGAAGCACATGAGCACAGACCAGCTACGGACGGCGATCTGTAGAAGTTACTGGATAGATGGACACGATTGCACCCTCCTATCTTCGGAGGTGAGAGGGGCGAGGATGACCAGGACTTCATTGATAGGTGTAGGGACAGACTGCACAACATAAGGATACTGGAGTCCCATGGAGTGGACTTCACTACTTTTCAGCTTGAGGGCAGGGCCCGCAGATGGTGGCAGTCTTATATCCTTGGTAGGCCGGCAAGTTCCCCTCCTATCACTTGGGAGCAGTTCACTCAGTTGTTTCTGGACAGATATATCCCACCCTCCGAGAGGGAAGAGCTGCGGTATCAGTTTGAGCAGCTGGAGCAGGGAAAGATGTCAGTGACAGACTACGAGGCTCGATTTTCAGAGTTATCTCGTCATGCCCTTATGATACTCCCTACTGATGTTGAGAGAGTGCGTAGATTTGTAGCTGGGCTACACTCAGGTATTAGGGCCAACATGGCCCGAGAGGTAGAGATGGGGACTCTCTATCAGCTTGTGGTCGAGATAGCTCGCCGGATTGAGGGTTATCGATCGAGGGGCAGAGAGCAGAGTCAGCAGGATAAGAGAGCTAGATTTTCTGGAGAATTCAGAGGTGCCCCAGCCAGGGGTAGAGGTCAGTTCGATAGCGGCCAGCCTAGTAGGCCTCCATATTCAGCTCCTCCACCACCTCCCCGTGGTGTTCCAGTGAGGCCCTATTTCAATGCCATGCCGGAGAGTTCTTACCGGCCACCAGCCATTCAGGGTTCCTCCGGCGGGTATTCCGATCATCAAGGGTCTTCTAGTCCTTACTTCAGTGCCACGCTAGAGACTTCTCACCGTCCCCCAGCTATCCAGGGTTCTTCATCTTCAGGTCAACAGGTTATGGTACCGAGGGGATGTTATGAGTATGGGATCCAGGCCATATCAGGAGGACTTGTCCCAAGCTTAGGGGCAAGGCCGTTCAGCAGAGTTATCAACCTACATTTTCAGCACCGGCGGTTTGTCCACCCAGAGGTGGAGGACAGGCTGGTAGAGGTCATCCCAGAGGTGGAGGACAGGCACGGGGAGCTCATCTAGCTCTTATTCACTCCAGCGGAGGTCAGTCATCTGGTGCTCCAGCCAGGTTCTATGTTATTCCGGCCCGATCAGATGCAGTGGCCTCAGATGTCGTGATCACAAGTACTATTTCAGTATGGGCTAGAGAGGCATCAGTGTTATTTGATCCAGGATCCACTTATTCATATGTGTCATCCTTATTTGCTTGTTTCCTGGATGTTCCTCGCGAGTCCTTGGGTACTCCTATTTATGTGTCCACTCCCGTGGGTGATTCTGTGGTAGTAGACCGAATTTATCGGTCCTGTGTGATTTCATTTTGTGGGTTCGAGACCAGAGAGGATCTCATATTGCTTGACATGTTTGATTTCAAAATTATTCTAGGCATGGATTGGCTATCTCCCTATCATGTCGTGCTATATTTCCATGCCAAGACAGTTACTTTAGCCATGCCCGAGTTGCCTAGGCTGGAGTGGAGGGGTTCCTCAGTTAGTGCAGCCAGTCGGGTTATTTCTTTCCTGAAGGCTCGACATATGGAAGAGAAGGGTTGTCTGGCGTATCTTGCTTATGTGCGGGACACCACCGCCGAGTCTTCGACGATTGATTCAGTTCTAGTGGTTCGAGAGTTTGCTGATGTATTTCCTTCAGACTTTCCAGGCATGCCTCCGGATCGTGATATTGATTTCTACATTGATTTAGCTCCAGGCACCCAGCCTATATCTATTCCTCTGTACCGTATGGCTCCGAAAGAGTTGAAGGAGTTGAAGGAGTTGAAGGAGCAGCTTGAGGAGTTGTTGGCTAAGGGGTTCATCAGACCGAGTGTATCGTCGTGGGGTGATCCAGTTCTATTCGTGAAGAAGAAGGATGGGTCCATGTGGATGTGTATAAATTACCGCCAGTTGAACAAGGTCACCATTAAGAACAAGTATCCTTTGCCGCGCATCGATGATTTTTTTGACCAGTTGCAGGGTGCTCAGGTGTTTTCTAAGATTGATTTGAGATCAGGATATCATCAGTTGAAGATTCGGGCCTCAGATTTTCCGAAGACTGCTTTTCGTACGAGATATGACCATTATGAGTTCCTGGTGATGTCCTTTGGCTTGAATAATGCCCCTGCAGCATTTATGGACTTGATGAACAGGGTGTTCGGGCCGTATATTGATTCTTTTGTCATAGTCTTCATTGATGACATTTTGATTTACTCACGTAGCCTGGGGGAGCACGAGCAGCATTTGAGAGTTGTGCTCCAGACTTTGCGAGAACAGAAGCTATATGCTAATTTCTCCAAGTGTGAGTTCTGGTTGGATTCTGTGGCCTTCTTGGGACATGTGGTATCCAAAGAGGGTATCAAGGTTGATCCTAAGAAGATTGAGGCAGTTCATAGTTGGTCGCGTCCTACTTTAGCTACAGAGATCAGGAGCTTTCTGGGCCTAGCAGGTTATTATCGTCTATTTGTGGAGGGCTTTTCTTCCATTGCATCCCCACTGACTAGATTGACTAAGAAGAATACCCCGTTCCGATGGTCCGACGAGTGTGAGGCGAGCTTTCAGAAGCTCAAGGAAGCATTGACCTCAGCACCAATTCTAGTATTGCCTTCCGGTACTGGGATGTATACAGTGTATTTCTACGCTTCATGTGTTGGTTTGGGGTGTGTGTTGATGCAGGAGGGGAGATTTATTGCTTATGCTTCGCGCCAGGTGAAGGTTCACGAGAAGAATTACCCTATGCACGATTTGGAGTTGGCGGGGATTGTTCATGCCCTTAAGATTTGGAGGCATTACTTGTATGGGGTGTCCTGTGAGGTTTATACAGACCACCGCAGCTTGCAGCACTTGTTCAAGCAGGGGATCTTAATTTGAGGCAGTGCAGGTGGCTTGAGTTGCTGAAGGATTATGACATCACCATTCTTTATCATCCGGGCAAGGCAAATGTGGTAGCAGATGCTTTGAGCAGGAAGGCGGAGAGTATGGGTAGCTTGGCTTATATTGCAGCAGAGGAGAGACCTCTAGCCTTGGACATTCAGTCCTTGTCTAATCGCCTGGTGAGATTAGACCTTTCAGAGCCTCGCCGAGTTCTAGCACATGTAGTTGCCCAGTCTTCGTTATTAGGAGAGATTAAGGCTCGGTAGTTTGATGATCCGTGCTTGGCAGAGCTACGGGAGAAAGTGGTTCAGGGTGGTGCCAAGGAGGTTACTATTGGCGAGGATGGTGTTCTGAGACTTCAGGGCCGTTTATGTGTTCCTAATGTTGATGGACTGAGAGAGAGGATTCTAGAGGAGGCTCGCAGTTCACGGTATTCTGTTCATCCTGGTGCTATGAAGATGTATCGTGACTTGAAGCAACATTTCTGGTGGAGGCGGATGAAGAAGGACATAGTGGGGTATGTGGCTAGATGTCTTAATTTCTAGCAGGTCAAGTATGAGCACCAGAGGCCAGGATGTCTACTTCAGCAGATGCCCATTCCTGAGTGGAAATGGGAACGTATCACGATGGACTTCGTGGTTGGGTTACCTTGGACTTTGCGGAAAGTTGACGCGGTTTGGGTCATTGTGGATAGATTGACCAAATCGGCGCATTTCATTCTAGTGGCTACTACTTATACTTCCGAGAGGCTGGCCCAGATTTACATTCGGGAGATAGTCCGATTGCACGGTGTATCGGTGTCCATTATATCAGATCGAGGTCCTCAATTCACCTCGCACTTCTGGAGAGCATTGCATAGTGAGTTGGGCACCCAAATAGACCTCAGCATAGCATTTCACCCTCAGACTCATGGTCAGTCGGAGCGTACAGTTCAGATATTGGAGGACATGTTCAAGGCATGTGTGATTGACCTTTGAGGTCAATGGGACCAGTTCTTGCCTTTGGCCGAGTTTTCTTACCATAATACTTATCAGTCTAGCATCGAGATGGCTCCATTTGAGGCTTTGCATGGTCGGCGATGTCGTTCTCCTATCGGGTGGTTTGAGCCTGGCGAGGCTAAGTTATATGGCACCGACCTGGTGAGAGATGCTTTGGAGAAAGTGAAGTTGATTCAGGGGAGGCTCCGCACAGAATAGTTACGCGGATTGAAGGGAGCGCGATGTATCATTTATGGAGGGAGATAAGGTTTTGTTGAAGGTCCCGCCGATGAAGGGTATTATGAGGTTTGTAAATAAAGGCAAGCTGAGCCCGAGGTTTATAGGTCCCTTCGAGGTGTTGAGGCGAGTTGGGGAGGGTGCTTATGAGCTAGATTTACCTCCCATTTTGTCAGGAGTTCATCCGGTCTTTCATGTATCCATGCTCCGGAGGTACCACACCTACTTCTCTCACGTGGTTGATTTCAGCACTATTCAGTTGGATGAGAGGCTGGGCTACGAGGAGGAGCCAGTTGCTATTATTGATAGGCAGGATCGCCAGTTGAGGTCCAAGAGAGTTTGTGCTGTGAAGGTCCGGTGGAGGGGCCAACTAGCCGAGGAGGCGGTCTGGGAGTCCGAGGAGCACATGCGAAGCAGATATCCGCACTTCAGGTATGATTCTAGACCCGTTCGAGGACCAACATTTATTTAAGAGGTGGAGAATGTAACGATCCGACCGGTCATTTTCCGTTACCGGACCCCGTTCCCCTAAATAAAACTTCGCATAGCGGCTTATTGTGATTTATGACTTGCGGAGGCGGGTGGTCCAGGATTTGGAAGTGTTTAGAGTAATATAGGAACACTTAGTTCCTTAAGGTTGGCCTTTTTGGCCAAGTTTGACTTCGGTCAACTTTTTTAGTAAACGACCTCGGAATCGATTTTCGACAGTTCCAGTAGCTTCGTATGATGATTTCAGACTCGGGCGTATGTTCGGAATGGGTTTTGGATGAACCGGGAGCGTTCCGGCGCCCAATATCGAAATAAGAGTTTCCTTAAGTTCATATTATGGTTTGGGACCTGTTTTTGTGTTATCGAGTTCCGAATGGAATTCCGAGACCGGGAATAGTTTTGTTATGTCATTTATGACTTTCTTGAAAAATTTGGTGTCATTCCGAATAGTATAGGTCGATTCGGCGCATTGTTAGCAAATCCAAGAACTTGAAGTTCTTAAGTTTGATCTTTAGGGGTTTTGAGGTGTGATTTTGAGTTTTAGTGTTGTTTTGGGTGTTCTGAAGGCTCGATCAAGTCCGTATTATGATTTAGGACTTGTTGGTATACTTGGACGGAGGCTCGGGTGGGCCCAGATGCCCCTTGGGCACCAAACAGGGCCAAAAACCAGCAATATGCAGCTGCTGGTGCACCTGATCTGGTGTAACCGCACCTGCAGTTTCCCAGTCGCAGGTGCAAGACCGCTCACGCGGTCCTTGCCTCGTAGGTGCGGCTTCAGGTGAGGCTGCCCATTTCTCGCAGGATCGGATAATATCCGCAGGAGCGGAGCCGCAGGTGCGAGCCTAGGCCCCTTGCCCCTCTTCCGCAGGTGTGAGACTTTTCTCGCAGGCGCGAGATCCCAGGTTTGATCCTTGAGCCGCAGGTGCGGTATCCCTGTAGGCAGTGAGTTCTTTAAAACACGGGACAGAATCATTTTCACCCCATTTCTTCCCCCATAGTCGACCTTGAGTGCTTGGAAAAGAGCCAAACGACCTAGCTACTGAAAGGTAAGTGATTTCTACTCTAATGTTAGTTTAATACGTGAATTCCTAGGTAGATTAACCTCCTAATTAGTGAAAATCAAGGGTTAGAGTAAAAACTTAGGGCTTTATGAAACTTGGGGAATTACCCACTAACTAGCTATGAAATCATACAAAAACCATATATTAATAATCCTTAGGATATGGGTAAGTGTTTCCTTCAAGAATTTCTGGAATCCGAGCATGTGGGCCCGAGGTGTATTTTTGGGATTATTTAAAGTAGGTTGAAATAACTACTTAATTAGGCAAATTTCATACTTTTGAGCATAGATTAATTCATGTATACAATATTTGACTAGTTTCGAGTCCTTGGAAGATGAGTTTGGAGTTTCGGGCGCATTTTTGACCCAAAAAGTAGGTTTGGCACGAGGTGAGTCTCCTTTATAACCTTGTAAGACGAAATTGTCCCCATAGGTGATTATAAATAATTGCATGTCCTTATTTGCGGGGGCTACTCACGCACGAAGTGACGAGAGTCCGTGTGTAGCTGCTATTATGTTATGTTGGGTAGTTCTAGGACTCACAAGCATGCTTTTATGTGCCATATATGTGACCCTAAATGTATTTTAAGTTGCTTAGTATCCATGACTTGGTGTGAGAATATTTAGGAAGTTTCATTCAGAGTTACATTGCTTAAATTCTTGTCTTCGAGTATAATTTGTGTTAATCCCTGAATTCTTGATAATTCTGTGTATGTATACTAGCACCAGTAACGCACGTATGATTCGTGATCGGGATAGCCCTATCATTATGTCAACCGAATCGCATGTTCGATTTGCGAGTGGGGTAATAGATGCATCTATAGTTCGAGCCGTTCGAGCCTCGGCAGTGCACATTTATTTTCGCGACGTTTCGGTCGTACGCTTTCGGCATACTATGTGCTATATATTTGACTGGGAGTTTTGTGATACTTGTATAAATTGATTCACGTGAAAGGGAGATTTAGTACGTCATATGCTAGTAAAAATTGACATGTAAAGGTAATTACACGTTTATACTTGATATTTCATGTCTTTGTGATTATTACGACTGCTATTCCTGCCTAGTTTTCATGTAATTATATTGTTTGACCCTAGAAAGAATCACGTCGACCTCTCATCACTACTTCTTCGAGATTAGACGGGATACTCACTGGTACATATTTGTTTATGTACTCATGCTACGCTTCTGTACTTAATTGTACAGGTTCTGAGGCAGGTGCATCTGGGTATTCATCCGGAGTTCATCCCTGACCTACAGTTAGTGTGGACTTCTCGGTGAGCTGCTCTCCTTGACCCTTTCCTCTGGCAGCACCTTGGAGTTCCTCTTTTCTTTTGCTATGTCTGTTTATATTTCAACAGACAGTAGGGCAGACTTGTATTTTCTTTTGGATACTCATTTCTAATAGATGCCCGTAGACTCGTGACACCGGTTCCTGGAACACCCACGTAATGGATATTATATTCTTTTGGGTTGTAGTTACTGGTAGTGACTAATTTAGTTATTTCTTTCTTTATAGTTGTTTAAAAATCTTGTTTATCCCGTAATTTAGTTCTAATATTTCACAAGTATTGGAAAATGTTTGATAAGTTAAAAAAAAGGGATTACTAGTAATTAAGGTTGGCTTGCCTAACATCGGAGTTGGGCGTCGTCGAGTCCTAAACTAGGATTTGGGACGTGACAATAAAATTTGGATAGGCGTAATGTGATGACCCAAAGGGTCATTTTATGATTTAATACTCCATTCCGGATTCGTTAGCCTTAGAAACATTATTTTTATTCAACTCAATTTGCGTGCACAGTCCGAGCGTGAATCCGGAAAGTCTTTATGTGAAAATATGTGAAATAATAATTTTTGAGAGTTTAAATTGATTTTAGTTGACTTTGGTCAACATTTTGAGTAAACGGACCCGACCCGTGTTCCGACGGTCCCGGGAGGTCCTTAGTAAAATATGGGACTTGGGCGTATGACCGGAATCGAATTCTGAGGTCCCTAGCTCGAGAAATGAATTTTTGATGAAAATTGTTAAACTGAAATTTAAAGGAATTAAACAAATTGATTAATGTTTGAACTCGTTGGTATCGGGCCCGTATTTTGATTCCGGATCCTGGTACAGGTCTATTATAACATATATGTAATGTCTGTGAAATTTGGTGGAAATCGGAATTTACTTGACGTGATTCGGACGTCCAGTTGAGAAGAAAGTTAATTTGAAATGTTCTTGAGGAATTCATGAGTTTTGATGCTAAATCTGTAGTTTTAGGTGTTATTTTAGCGATTTGATTGCACGAGCAAGTCCGTAGGATATTTTTATATTTGTGTGCACATTTGGTTTGGAGCCCCGAGGGCTTGGGTGCCATTCGGACGATGCGCGAGTTGAGTCAAAACTCAATCAAGGCTGCTCGTGCACCAGTTCTGGTGTGCCCGCAACTGCGAGTCTTTGGCCGCAGGTGCGAGCGACAGCCACAGATGAGACCCAGGCCTAGCTCCCCATTCTTCGCAGATGCGGACATATTATCACAGGATCGGGAACGCAGAAGCGGAAACCCATTCGCAGATGCGGCCCCAGGGGCCTAGTCCCTTTTTCGCAGATGCGGACTTCCTCCGCATAAGCGTAACATTGTCCTCATGTGTGGCCCCAGTGTCCCAGCTCCCATTCTGCAACAGCGGACCTCCTGTACGCACGTGCGGATGCGCATATGTGGCCCAAGCACCGCAGGTGCGAGGGTCGGGCAGTGAGTTCATGTTAATTAGAACTCCAGCCATTTTCTTCTTATTTTTCACAAGGATAGAAGACCTAGGGAAATTTTCTCAAGGATTTTTCTTCCAAATCATAGGTAAGTGTTCATTAACTACTTTCTTTCAATTACCCATTATTTTTTATCAATTTACAACTAAAATCTAGGGTTTTCATGGTAGAAATTGGGGGTTTGGGTAGAATTAGGGAATTTTTCATAATTGAAATTTAGACCTCGAGTTGAGGTCGGATTTCAAAACTAACTGCATATTCGGGCTCCGGGATGAACAGGGTAAACGGATTTTGATCCGAACCCCGAGTTTGGACCAAGCGGGCCCGGGGTTGGTTTTTAACTTTTTTTTGGGAAAACTTAGAAAAATCATGATTATGCGTTAGAGTTAATTCCTTTAGAAATAATTAATGATATTGAACTAATTATGATTAAATACGAGTGGGTTGGAGGTGATTCTAAAGGAAAAGTTGTACTTGAGCAGTGAATGGCCTGCGAAATCGAGGTAAGTATTGTGTCTAACCTTAGCTTGAGGGAATAGGTATTGAGTGACTACTTGTTACTTGTTTTATTGTTGAATACGATGTATAGGTGAGGTGACGATTACCTATATGTTGAGGTTGAGTCATAACATGCGAGTAAAAGTTAATTCTTGTTATTCTTGTTGTCTTAAAGCTTACTATCTATGATTATTGTTGTTAGTGAAATGTTGAAAGAGTTGTATCCGGTTCCACCGAGATGGATAATATTGTGAATATTGAGTTGAGATTGAAATGGTAAATGGTGATAGAAACTATGATGAAATACTGATTTCTTGTGAAGTTCCTCTTTATATGTTGTTAATGATTCTGTGACTGGTGAAGAAGAGTGCAAAGCACGAAGGGTGATGCCGTGCATAATTTATTTAAATGGTGAGGAAGAGTGTAAATCATGAAGGGTGATGACGTGCATAATTTTTTAAATTATGAGGAAGAGCGTAAAGCACGAAGGATGATGTCGTGCATAATTTATCTATATTGTGAGGTGAGAGTAAAAGCACGAAGGGTGATGTCGTGCATTCAAATTATTATTTGGTGAGGCTGAGAGTGAAAGAACGAAGGATGATGTCGTGCAAGTTTCCTTTCTATTTTAATTGCTTAAATTGTTGTTGATCACTGTCTATTTCTATCTCATTGTTTTCTCACTTCTTATGTTAAATTCCCCACTATATGCTCCCTTCCCATTATTTGTTATTTACTTTTCTTTATTTGTTTTTATTTCTACTTGCATGATTATATTTGTCTAGGTTTTTATGTGGTGTCCTGTACTAGCCTCGTCACTACTTCATCGAGGTTAGGCTCGACACTTACATATACATGGGATCAGTTTTACTGATACTACACTTTGCACTTCTTGTGCAGATCTAGGTTTAGGTCCGAGCTGAGTTCGAGTCAGAGCTGACACTTCCGCACAGAGACACGAGGTAGATCTGCTGACGTCCGCAGATTCCTGGAGTCACTTCATTATTATTCGGGTTGTTTTATTAAGTTCAAAACAGTTATATATTTTCTTTGAGCCAAATACTTGTAGTAAATTCTTAGTAGTTCGTGAATTGTGACTCCAAACCCTGGGTAGCTAGACATTAGTATTAGTTTTCGCAGTATCATTTTAGCTATTTCATATATTATTTTGGTAATATATATATTGGATGGTAGAAAGACTTCTTATATGTTGTTAATTATTTTAATGTCATAACTCTCTAATGTTGGATTGCCTAGCAAGTATAGCGTTAGGCACCATCATGGTCCCGACGGTGGGAGATCGGGTCGTGACACTTAGACTCCCCCAAAGTGGCAGCCAACAAAACCAAAGAATTTGACCCTTAAGTTCACATATAGGTGGCCTAATTAGAGGCCTTTAGGAAAGGATTGGTCATCCTAGTGTGGCCCACACCTAAAGGTTTAAAAAGTAACCTTTCTAATTCACAAAAATCAATTGTTCTCATCTACTATACGAAGAAGGAAAGCTTCAGCAAAGCTAAATTGCAACGTAGTTGCTCCAAACATTCCATACGAAGACCATGTGATATTATAGCAACGTGGGATTTGCGATTCTAAGGGAGTACGGTATAATCTTTCTCAAAATAACATATAAATTTTTCTTTACTTAGATCTGTCGTTACGTGTTTCATCGCAAAAGACATGTGTTAGAGGAATTATCAAGAGAATTGGTCCAGGTATGTTAAGGTTATCCCTTTTTTCTTTTGGCATGATCCAAGTAACGATACGTAAATATAATGCTATTTCATAAGTGTTTCTACTCTTAGCAGTTAAGGATGTCTATGTTATTCATTCCTGTAAAATGATATTCAAGTATGTCTAAGTATATCCCTAAGTCCCTATTGAGGTATATGATAGAGATGTTAATGTTTATAATATGATGATACATGCATCTTCGTGCATTTACCATCGTGCTACGGCCGGTCGGGCAGTTACCACCGGTTGGGCAGTTATGTATCATTATTTACTACTAGTTGGGCAGTCATGCATATTCATTTACCACCGAGATATGTCCGGTCGGGCAGTCATGCATTTACCACTGAGCTACGGCCGGTTGGATAGTTACACATTTATCACCGAGCTACGGCCGGTTGGACAGTTACACATTTATCACCGTGCTACGGCAGGTCGGTCAGTTACCACTGATCAATTGGGCAGTCATCCATCATAAGATATGGAGAATAATCACAAAGAGAAGCATTATATATATATATATATATATATATATATATATATATATATANAAGTAAAAAATGAATACTTACAGCTGCACTTGAAACATCTGATGGTTGAGGATTTCTGGTAGCAGCAGTTCCAGATCGACTTGCAGCCTGAGATGGTTGAGTATTTCTGGTACCAGTAGTTCTAGACCACTTGCAGCAGCTGGTGGTTGAATTGTTCTTTGAGCGGCCTGAGTATTTCTTGTACCAGCATTTCTATAACCACTTGTAGCAGTTGATGGTTGAGTTGTTCCTTGAGTAGCATTAGCATTTCTGGTACCATCAGTTCCAGATCCTTGTCCTTTCTGAAATTTTTTAAAAAAAAATAGTTATGCATGTCACAAACAGAAAATAAATGAATGCATTATCTGATATTTTACCAAGATAGGACACCCCTTCTTGTTATGGCCTATGTCACGCCCCAAACTTGGGGAGACGTGGCTGGTACCCGGTGCCGTACTGGCCCTAGCAAACCACTCTATAACTCATTTTTTTTCTAACTATTATGGGCCAACATGGACACAACTTGTAACATTGTATCAATGAACCATCTTTCTTAAATATGAATACATATGGGTCGTCAAGGTCTCTAACATACTGTACAAAATGAACCTCTGTCTATAAAGCCTCTAAGAGTATTGGACATCAAACAGGACAAGGCACCGACCTACCCATAAGTCTATAGCAAAACTCTGATACGATGACTTATAGACTCAACTGCACTCCAAATGGGGTGGAGTGTTACCGATCCTTCACTGAATGCTAACCTCGTCTACTATGAGGGCTCGTCAAACTGATTATCTATACCTGCAGACATGAATTCAGCGTCCCTAACAAAAGGACATCAGTATGAATAATGTCCCGAGTATGTAAGGCAGAACTGAAACATAACAGTAAGTCAATATTAATTAAAGACATATAAGAGTCAACCTGAATCTCTGAAGTGCCACCTTATATGCATACTTATTATATATATATATATATATATAATAAGTATGCATATAAGGTGGCACTTCAGAGATTCAGGTTGACTCTTATATGTCTTTAATTAATATTGACTTACTGTTATGTTTCAGTTCTGCCTTACATACTCGGGACATTATTCATACTGATGTCCTTTTGTTAGGGACGCTGAATTCATGTCTGCAGGTATAGATAATCAGTTTGACGAGCCCTCATAGTAGACGAGGTTAGCATTCAGTGAAGGATCGGTAACACTCCACCCCATTTGGAGTGCAGTTGAGTCTATAAGTCATCGTATCAGAGTTTTGCTATAGACTTATGGGTAGGTCGGTGCCTTGTCCTGTTTGATGTCCAATACTCTTAGAGGCTTTATAGACAGAGGTTCATTTTGTACAGTATGTTAGAGACCTTGACGACCCATATGTATTCATATTTAAGAAAGATGGTTCATTGATACAATGTTACAAGTTGTGTCCATGTTGGCCCATAATAGTTAGAAAAAAAATGAGTTATAGAGTGGTTTGCTAGGGCCAGTACGGCACCGGGTACCAGCCACGTCTCCCCAAGTTTGGGGCGTGACATAGGCCATAACAAGAAGGGGTGTCCTATCTTGGTAAAATATCAGATAATGCATTCATTTATTTTCTGTTTGTGACATGCATAACTATTTTTTTTTAAAAAATTTCAGAAAGGACAAGGATCTGGAACTGATGGTACCAGAAATGCTAATGCTACTCAAGGAACAACTCAACCATCAACTGCTACAAGTGGTTATAGAAATGCTGGTAC
The DNA here is from genome assembly GCA_005239525.1 of Nicotiana knightiana. Lineage (NCBI taxonomy): Eukaryota > Viridiplantae > Streptophyta > Magnoliopsida > Solanales > Solanaceae > Nicotiana > Nicotiana knightiana. Next base: position 80,705 of record ML378660.1, read on the forward strand.
AAGAAATACTCAGGCCGCTCAAAGAACAATTCAACCACCAGCTGCTGCAAGTGGTCTAGAACTACTGGTACCAGAAATACTCAACCATCTCAGGCTGCAAGTCGATCTGGAACTGCTGCTACCAGAAATCCTCAACCATCAGATGTTTCAAGTGCAGCTGTAAGTATTCATTTTTTACTTTAGTTAAGCTGTATTAAGACCATCATTTTTACATTATTAGATAGTACGATACTGGAAGTATGAGATCAAGGACTTCTAAGGATATTCTAACTAGTGTTGGAGGAAGGCCAAGAGCTACTGGACTTCGAGGAAGACCAAGAACTGTTGAATTTGGTATCTTGTTTAGTGATTAAGGGACAATGATAGAAAGGGTAAGTGATTTGAATTTGGAGTTTTATTTAGATATTAGTAGTTTGGGTGCTAATTTGACTTTCTATGCAGTGTGGATCAAGAGATAACAAAAATAGTGGATGTTGGGCAGGCCAATATTGATCTTGGATGTAGTGCACCTGAACTAAGGTGGCAAGGAAAAAATGCTATAACACAAAGGCAACTTCAACAATAGTTGAGGAGAAGACAAACTCAAGCAAGACTTAGCCAATCTCAGCAAAACATCAACCACTCTCAAGCGTCTGCTGAATGTTTGTTTTTGTGATAGCGTCTGTTAGTTGCAGAACTTAATTTATAGGTTAACTATGAATGTTTAAGTATGGCTTTTATTTGGCACAATGTTTAAATTGTTTCTGCTACTAGACAACTTTCAGTAGCTAATGTTAACCAAGAAGGCTGATCGAACTTGATTGTTTGTATATGTTTGCTTGTTTATGTCAAGCATTGCTTTTCATTCCACAAAAATTCATTATACATTTTGTCATTTTTATTATACATATTTATGAAGAAAAGTATAATGATTAGTGCTAACTAGACTAAGAAGGAAATTAAAATGATTAGTGCGAATACAATAACTGAAGATCTTCACCCTCTTCCTACGTTGTAGTCGATCTCTCTCTCTCTAATTCTAGATAACAATCCTGAAGTCACTTGTTTCTAGTGATCTGTAATAGGTGGGCCAAACCATCTAAAATATTTACAAGAATTGTTTCGACCATTCCGGTCCTTAGAAAAACTACGACTAGTCAGGAATTGCGTAAGAGAAGAGACGTCGTAAGTAACAATAGCTAATTTGAGCACCCATAAAACCTTCTTCCTGGATTTGTTGGCTTCCAAGTGATGCAAAACTTAGCTTCAACTCCACAATGATAAAATATAGGACTTTGCATCATTTTCGCGGTCTGAAAAAGGGGGGGAAAAATCAAATGGAGCTTCAGATTTTAGAAAAATGAAGGAATGGAGCTTAGGTTTTATATAATGGAGGAATAATATATTTTACAAGGAATGAATAAGAACCCACTTAAATACAACCCATTTTGGATCGTTGGGCATTGGGAAGAGGGCTTTCATGCTCCTATACGTCATGTTCCTCACGCAGCAGGTTGATTAGGACCAGTTGACGCCACATGGGCATGGTCAATAATCAAATGTGTCTATTAGTTAAGTGAATAATGAGTTCGAGTATTCAAATAAGAAAGTTTAAAGTTCATATATTGACTTTCAGATGCCCTACAGTTTAAAGTGGTCAGGAAATTATTCCGCCTTTAGAGAATTTAACATACTTCAGAGAGTATGTAGGCTACAGATACTTTGAAATTCTTAAAAGAGAAACATGTCCATTTCTTTTAATTTTGTTTCTTTAAACATCTATTATTCTATGTACGGAATTTATTGGCCCTAGTAAAACGAAATCGCGTCGTAGAAAATTATGGGGATTTTAGTACTGAACGTTAAAGGAGGACTCCATTCTTAAAGCTCGAACTAAAACTTATGGCTAAAGAATAAAGAATATTTACCATAGCTAGTGACTCATACACAATTTTTATTTGATCTACCACAGAAATTTCTGATTAACAATAAAGGAATCTCATCTCATCACACCTTGTAGTGGTTGTTTAATGTGCTATGGTTCCTCATATTTTCAATTATTCTCAATATATTTCAAATTTTGCTTTCATCTTTAGACGAAAAAGACATCATTTAACTCTAAAAAAAGGCTGTTTTTTTAAAATTTTCATGTCCAAATACTCATAAAAATTAAAAAACAAATTAAAATTTCATTCATGTCCAAAGTCCAAACCAGTGGTGGAGGCAGGATCTCCGCGAAGGAGGTTCAAAAAGAAAAAAGTTAAAAACAATTATAGCTAGTGGGAGTTGAATATATGACCTTACAAAGGATTTGAACCCCCTTGACCTCTAAGCTACACTTTTGGACGTCAAGGGGATTCAAAACTTGATATATAGAGGTAAAAGATAAATTGTGTCTTATATATATAGTGTAATTTTTCGGCGAAGGAGGTTGGGGTGAACCCCCTTCCGCACCCTAAATCCGTCCATGGTCCCAATTTTGACTTTCAAATATCATTTTCACTTTAAAAAAAATATCACTTTTTTCGAAATTTTACAATTCTTATGTCCAAACGCCCACTTAGTTTCCATTCTAAAAGTATAGAACAGACAATTTAATGTGGATTGCTCAAAGAAAAAATCACAAATGGTGGAGTCTAATGATTAGAAAGTACTAGATGACACTATGAACAATACCTTCTTGTTCTTTTACACCTTTCTTCTTTACTTTGATTTATTATTGCTTTTTTCCATCAATTGCGGACATGCAGTTGTAAACGTGTCACATTATTTTTTTTATTATTTTTTTGAATTTAAGTTATAAACACGACAATATAAATGGTTTATACATTATTAGCGAACTTTAACTTGTAATAGCAGTGCGATAGATAACAACTTTGTTACGTTAGCATCTTTATATCATCAATGCAGAGAACTTAAACTCTATTTTTTTTGTGCCAATATTCAATTCTATATTTTTTTGATTTTCTTTGATATTCGTATTCATATTGAGACTCGATTAAAATTAAATTCGTATCGAACAAAGGCGGGTAAAACATTCCTAACAAAAACGACGCAATACCTAAGGCTCGAACATGAAACCTTTAATTAATGACGAAGGAGTACTTGTTGGTTACCACTTCATAAGGGGCTTTAGTTGGGAAATTTTGTTCTAGTTTCCATTTTGAATTTGGAGGTTTCTGATCTTTTGTGAACTTATGGGACAAATATGAACTCTCTGAGGGAGAAATGTACACTTAGCTCTTTTCTTTACCACAACAGATTTTATGAATCTTTCTTTTTTCATTCTGTTACGGTCAAATCTTTTTATAACAGCCTCACTTATTCCAAATATTTTTAAATATTATAGTAAAATATTGTTATAGAAAATATATATTATACATAACAAGAAAATTAGTTGTAAGAAAAATTTAACTTTTATAATAAAGTGTTGTTATATAGGATGTTATTATAGAAAGACTTAGTTGTATTATAATTATAATCATCGAGGAAGTAAAGAAGAAAAAGTTTAGGTTGACATAAATTGTTGACACGTGTTGACAGTATTAGCCTGTAATTTTCCACTTTCCTTCTTGTCACCGAATGAATGTTGATCTATATATAAATTCATTACGTGATTCCTCCGTGATATCACCTATTTACCTTTCTATCTATCTGGTATTAGATTCAGCGGCGGATTCAGAAGTTGAAGGTGATCGATATCATATTTATTTTAATGTACACCTTGACCATAACGTCTGTTAGAAATATATATTCGGTTCGATCACATTAACTTAATAAATTTTTTATTTACAAGTATAAAAAATTACATCTTTTATATAACGAAACAAATAAAATCAACATTTTGATCACATTTATTATTAACAATACAATTAAAAATAACATTTTCACTAGTAAAATTATATTCTTTCTTATAAGTTAAAAATAAATTTTCACATGAGTAAAATTAATAATAATTTTTTCAATTTAGAGAATCACACCCTCTCTATTAAAGAAAATTTTGTACAAGTAAAATAACATCTAAGATGAGAGAACTACACCAATTCAGAATAAGAAAAAATAGAAAAAACATCTTCAATAGTTAAACAACATCCCGTAAGTAAATGTAAAATTCGAGAATTTACAAGTCCCTAAAACTCAAAAACAAAAATTTTGTTGTTTTTTTGTACAGTACGTATGAAATTTCATCAAAATTTAAAAGTAACAAGATTTAAACTTTACACAACTATAGAAAAGCACAAAATTATGATATGGTAAACAAAAGAGATAATAAAAAATGAATTTGATCTCGATCCAAAAAAATTTCACCGAAACCCGAGTTTTTCAGTTTTAAAAGAAGGAAACTCTAATATTTGAGATTATGAGCAATACTTTTATTTTACCACACCTAGTATTTATACCAAATTGTACTAATTTACTATTTCTACGTCACGCCTCTTGAGAGTGGCCCTTTCCGGATCATGTGTGAACGAAGTATGTTTTGTGCATCAGACTGCTTTTTTTTTCTTTACCGTTAAGTCATAAATTAATGTGAGAATTTTTATTTAATTATGTTATCGCTACTGTGTTAAAACAGAAATTAGAAAACTGTTAGAAGAAACTAGAAAGCTGTAAACGATAAGAAATATTCCGAGTCCACAATTTTCTTGTGCGTCCTTAAGGAATTTTAACCCCCTCACAAGTTGCCAAGGTAATGGATTAAATCCTCCCAGGATGAAACGGAATAAACCTTCCTGCAACAGTGGCAATACAAACTGCAGGATACCAACGAACTCAAAAACGGAGCAAAATCACACTTACGAATTTGAGAGAGAAGCTGCAAAGTAGAATGAAGGATTTTCAGAAGGAAGTTCTGTATTTTCGAGTGAGTGAAAAGGAAGCCATGCCTCGGAATTTATAGGCAATTATCGGAAGAGGTGTGATGTCTGTTCATAATGTGAACAGATCTTTGAAAGGAAGAGGTGTCTGTTCAGAATGTGAACATAAGGGAAAAGCAGCGTTCAACGTTTTGGATTATACATTCCAGTTAATTTCGTTAATGAACTGACTGGCACTTAATTAATTATTAAATAATTAATTAAAGAAACTTTGTCAAAAAATTAATCTCATCGATCATTTGACAAATCCAAAGCCAAAGCCGAGTTGAGCGACGACGACAGCGCGATGCTTTATTCTCTTCAACTCTTTTAAGAGCTCTAAGAAGTGATCCTATATTTATACACACAAGTGTAGTTGTCCCTCACCCAATGAGGGACAAAGTTCATTTGTCATAAATGACAAAGCTCACTTGATTCAAATTTTCCATTTCCCTCCATTTTATTTCCCACCATTTTTCAATTCACACTTCTAGTCTTTAAAGCCCAATGGCTTAAAGTCCAACAATCCTCCACATGAATAGGGAATGGCTGTAACAAGAATGAACATAGATGAAAGCTGTGTGATTTGCAAGTAAGGATTAATTGCATCTAGATTAGTAGGTTTCCCTTTGAACTTTCCGTAGTGAGCATATGTCGGATATACTCGGTCAATCGGTAGATTTGATATCTTTGAACCGTCGAACTTTAGTGTATACCTAGACAACCATATGTCACACAACCAACCCTTAACCGTCTTTTGGTTCTCATTGTTGTGTTCGTTTTAGCCATGAACACCGCCTGATTTCATAAGTGCGTAGAGAATTGGCCTTACAGAATTCTCATTGAAGTGGCTTCCACTTCACACTTACATAGGTGATTTCTAAACGTGTAATCCTTTAGATTGACACTATTTGATAAATACCACATCAAACTTAGGTAATCATTAAAGAACGTGTAAAGTTTTATCCTTGTTACTGAACATTGTCTTCATCACGAGAAGGGATCAAATATTTTACTTTGACAATGTTGAACCGATCAATCACAACTTTGTTTGAACTCCTTGAACCTAGATCTTGGAATATCCAAAATTCTAGGTAGAGTTACCGCCATGACGACTTGTCCTCGGCCATAGTCCCATTCCTTTAGATGATTTCTCAACTCTCTCTCTAGTTAGGCCTTTTGTAAGCGGATCCGCCACATTATCCTTTGATCTTACATAATCAATAGTGATAATTCCACTAGAAAGTAGTTGTCTAACGGTGTTATGTCTTCGCCGTATNAGCAATGTATGCATATAGGAACCAAAGGTTTTGGCCAGAACGGAATGTCTTCTAAGAAATTTTGAAGCCATTCAGCTTCTTCGTCGGCCTTATCCAAAGCTATAAACTCTGATTCCATTGTAGAGCGAGCGATGCTCGTCTGTTTGGAAGACTTCCAAGATACTGCTCCTCTGCCAACAGTAAAAACATATCCATTTGTGGACTTCGTTTCTGTTGAGCCGGTTATCCAATTTGCATCACTATATCCTTCGATAACCGCAGGATATTTATTGTAGTGCAAAGCGTAGTCTTGGGTATATTCCAAATATCCCATAACTCGTTTCATTGTCACCCAGTGATGTTTGTTGGGATTACTTGTGAATCGACTAAGTTTACTTATTGCACAAGCTATATCAGGACGTGTACAGTTCATGATATACATTAAGCTTCCCAACACACGAGCATAATCCAATTGAGACGTGTTTTCACCTCAATTCTTTACAAGATAATGGTTTAAGTCAATTGGAGCTCTTGCACTTCTAAATTCCAAGTATTTGAATTTTTCAAGTACCATTTTCACGTAATGTGATTGAAACAAAGCCAGACCCTGAGGAGTCCTCTGGATTTTAATTCCTAGAATTACATCGGCAACTCATAAGTCTTTCATATCAAACTTACTAGCAAGCATACGCTTAGTAGCTTGAATGTCGGCAATGTCTTTGCTCATTATTAGCATATCATCAACATATAAGCAAATAATGACTATATGATTTGGAACGTTCTTAATGTAAACACATTTATCACATTCATTAATCTTAAAGCCATTTGACAACATTGTTTGGTCAAATTTTGCGTGCCATTGCTTGGGTGCTTGTTTTAGTCCATAAAGGGACTTAACAAGTCGGCACACCTTCTTTTCTTTTTCCGGAACCACAAACCCTTCAGGTTTGTTCATGTAGATTTCTTCCTCCAGATCACCATTTAAGAAGGCTATTTTTACATCCATTTGATGGATTTGAAGACCATACAAGGCGGCTAACGCTATTAGCATCCGAATGGATGTAATTCTTGTTACCGGCGAGTATGTGTCAAAATAGNTACCTGGAGGAAGATCAACCAGCTCCCAAGTGTGGTTGCTCAATATGGATTCTATTTCACTATTGATCGCCTCTTTCCAATATTGTGCTTCTGAGGAATACATTGCTTCCTTGAAGGTTCGAGGCTCATTTCTAGCAGGAAAGTCAGAAAATCTGGACCAAATAAAGTAGATGTCCTTTGACGTTTACTTCTTCTCGGATTTTCCTCATTAGGCATACCATATGTTGTTTCCTCCCGAGGTCGTTTTGAAATTTGGTAGGACAATTCACTTTCCTTTTTATATGGATAAATAGTTTCAAAGAATTCAGCATTATCTGATTCTATTATCGTATTAACATGGATCTCAGGATTTTCTGATTTATGAACCAGAAAACGATATGCTTTGCTATTGGTTACATATCCAATAAATACACAATCAACCGTTTTGATCCTATCTTCACCCTTTTAGGCTTAGGAACCTCTACTTTAGCTAAACACCCCCACACTTTGAAGTATTTCAAGCTAGGTTTCCTTCTTTTCCACTTTTCGTACGGAATGGACTGTGTTTTACCTTGGGGCACACGGTTGATCATTCGGTTTGCTGTAAGTATAGATTTCCCCCACAAGTTTTGTGGAAGAACTTATCAACAAGGCATTCATCATCTCCTTTAATGTTCCATTCTTTCTTTCCGCAATTCCGTTAGATTGAGGAGAGTACGGGGTAGTTGTTTGGTGAATAATGCCATTTTCCAAACATATTTGTTCAAAAGGAGATTCATATTCGCCACCCCTATCACTTCTTATCATTTTGATCTTTTTGTTAAGTTGTGTTTCAACTTCATTCTTGTATTGCCTGAATGCATCAATTGCTTCATATTTACTACTAAGTAGGTAGACATAGCAATATCTCGTACTATCGTCAATAAAAGTGATGCAGTACTTTTTCCCATTGCGAGATGGTGTTGACTTCATGTCGCAAATATCTGTTTGAATTAAATCTAAATGACTTGAATTCCTTTCAACAGACTTATATGAATGCTTAGCATACTTGATTCCCACAGATTTGACATTTTGAGTTAATGCAATCAAATTTTGGCAATACTTCCAAATTAATCATTTTCCGTAATGTTTTGAAGTTGACGTGGCCTAAGCGTGCATGCCATAAAGTGTTTGACTCAACTAAGTAAGAAGAAGTTTCAACTTTATTGATAGGAATAGCTATTACATTTAGCTTAAAAAGGCCCTCATTCAGGTAACCTTTGCCTACATACATATCATTCTTACTCAAAACAACACTATTGGAAACAAATACACACTNACCCTCATTCAGGTAACATTGCATACATACAGATCATTCTTAGTTAATACAACACTATTGGAAACAAACACACACTTAAATCCATTTTTGACAAGAAGTGTTGTAGATACTAAATTCTTGCGAATTTCTGGAACATGGAAAACTTAATGTAAAGTCACAATTTTTCCGGATGTCATCTTCAATGCAATCTTTCCAACTCCCTCGATTTTGGCCGTAGATGAATTTCCCATGAAAAGAGTTTGTTCGGGTCCTGCAGGAGCATAAGAAGANCGTAGATGAATTTCCCATGAAAAGAGTTTGGTCGGGTCTTGTGTGAGCATAAGAAGAAATAATTCCTTGTTAGCACAAACATGGCGGGTGGCTCCAGAATCAATCCACCACTCTTTCGGATTTCCTATCAAGTTGTATTCAGACAACATGGCACACAAGTCCTCCACTTCTTCAAATTTTTCCACCACATTAGCTTGATTCTTCTTCTTTTGTGACTCTTTCTTTTGAAACTCTTTCTTTGGAGCACGGCAATCTATGGACTTATGCCTGGGATTTTCACAGTTGTGACAACTACCTTTGAACTTCTTCTTGTTCGGGTAATTATTTGGTCCAGATGCCTTCTTTCTTTTCTTTTTATTTCCCGGTGCTTCCTCAACAATGTTAGCTCCTATTATCGCTGAGTTGCCACATGACTTCTTTTCAGCATTTTTGTTGTCTTCTTCTATCCTTAGACGAACAATTAAATCATCAAGTGTCATCTCTTTGCGCTTGTGCTTCAAGTAGTTCTTAAAGTCCTTCCATAAATGAGGTAATTTTTCAATGAAGGCAGCAACTTGAAACGCCTCATTTATGATCATACTTTCAATAACAAATTTATAATTAATAACACTATTAATATTATTAATAAAATTATTGACTCGGGCCATACCTTCAGCAAGGAGGTCATGCACGATGACTTGTAATTCTTGGACTTGAGTGATGACCGACATAGTGTCAATCATCTTAAAATCCAAAATTTTTGCAGCAACGAACTTCTTAAGTCCAGCATCCCCGGTCTTGTACTTTTTCTCAAGAGCATTCCACAACTCTTTTGAAGTTTTCATGACACTATAAACATTATACAAGCCATCCTCCAAACAACTTAAAATGTAGTTTCTGCATAGGAAATCAGAGTGTTTCCATGCTTCAATTACCACAAACCATTCAGCCTCAGCAGTATCTTCTCACACGACTAGAACATCCTCCTTGATGAATCATTGCAGGCTTAGTGTAGTTAGATAGAATAGCATCTTCATCTGCCAATGTTTGAAATCTGTACCGAAAAATTTCTCGGGCTTTTCTGCCGGTGTCATTGTATGCGTTGGTCTTGACAAGGCAGCACTACTCGATGAAGCACCCGTTCCAACAACATTTCCATTAGTTTCGGTTTCATTCGTCATGTTTCTGTAGAGTTGGAAACAAATAGAACTTTGTTAAATCAGTGAAGTTTTGATATCTTCAAACTGAATACCAAACCAAACATACAACACGTAACAATGGTGAAGTTTTTATATATTTCAACCCGTACGTTTATTATTTCGGTAAAGTTTTGATATACTTTAAACCGGACAGAACAATTATTGGAGTAGAAAGCACCAAGACTTTAGTCTCCAAACCAGTATACAAAATATAGATAAGAGTTCAATATAGATTTCAACACAGAAACGTTAATTTAAAATTCCTTAAGATTGTTATTGCTATTGTGTTAAAACAGAAATTAAAAAATTGTTAGAAGAAACTGGAAAGCTGTAAACGATAAGAAATATTCCGAGTCCACTATTTCCTTGTGCGTCCTTAAGGAATTTTAACCCCCTCACAAGTTGCCAAGGTAATGGATCAAATCCTCCCAGGATGAAACGGAATAAACCTACCTGCAACAGTGGCAATACAAACTGAAGGATACCAACGAACTCAAAAACGGAGCAAAATCACACTTACGAATTTGAGAGAGAAACTACGAAGTAGAATGCAGGATTTTCAGAAGGAAGTTTTGTATTTTCGAGTGAGTGAAAAGGAAGCCATGCCTCGGAATTTATAGGCAATTGTCGGAAGAGGTGTGATGTCTGTTCATAATGTGAATAGATCTTTGAAAGGAAGAGGTGTTTGTTCATAATGTGAATAGAAGGAAAAAGCAGCGTTCAGCATTTTGGATTATACATTCCAGTTAATTTCGTTAATGAACTGACTGACACTTAATTAATTCTTAAATAATTAATTAAATAAACTTTGTCAAAAAATTAATCTCATCGATCATTTGACAAATATAAATCCAAAGCCGAAGCCGAGCCGAGCGACGACGACGACTCGAGGCTTCATTCTCTTCAACTTTAAGAGCTCTAAGAAGTGATTCTATATTTATACACACAAGTGTAGTTGTCCCTCACCAATGAGGGACAAAGTTCATTTGTCATAAATGACAAAGCTCATTTGATTCAAAATTTTCATTTCCCTCCATTTTATTTCCCACAATTTCCCAATTCACACTCTAGTCTTTAAAGCCCAATGGCTTAAAGTCCAACAAATTAACTATAGTTTACTGTTAACCATATCTTTAAGTACTTGTGTCGTATATTTATTAGATTGGTGTAAATACTCAGTACGAATAAATATTTACTTTGGAACATGAGCCCTACACACAATCAAACCTCGCAAAACATCCTCACAACCATGATACCTTTGTCTAGTTTGAGACTGTGGGTGGCAAGATTAACTATTTAACTTTGCTTAAGAAAATTTCAGCATAAATATATACAAATTTTGTCAACCTAGTGGGTGCCATCCACCCTCACCTAGAAGGGAGGATCCATCGTTGATTAGGCTCGATTAATTAATTCGTGTCAAATAAGGCTCATTAAAGAAAAAATATTTTTATCAGAATTTTTTTCATACTTAAATTTAAAATTCGTATCAAATAAGGCTCATTAATTTCCAGGTTCTTTATAAATATGATGAGGATTTATCCTTTTTTATATCGAAATTGTCGACTTTTAGAAATTGTCGACTTTTATGATGAGGATTTATCCTTTTTTATATCGAAATTGTCGACTTTTAGAAATTGTCGACTTTTATGATGAGGATTTATCATTTTTCACTTATAAAGTATTAGAAATTCGACCGGATTATATACGTAAGTAGGAATTTGCTTTTTACTACGTTGATGGATTATGCTTGAAGAAGATAGTGGCGTATCTTGAGTTATTAATCAAACATAAGAGATACTATTATTAATTAATTATGTGTATAGATAAGTGAGACACAATAGATCGATGACCTCTTCTCTTTTGAAATAGAGGTCAATCCCTCTTTCATTAAATAAAAACTCTTAATTAAGCCAGTTCGAGTATAAGGTTCGTGATTACCTACCGGGCTGTCTCTATGAATCTCGCATGTAGTTAGTGTATTACGTCAGCAGTATCTTTTATCAAAATCCCAAATTCTTTGCGAATTTGTCCTTTATACTTCGCTAAAAATGATCAAACACTTAAAATAGGTGGGAAAAAATAGGTGGAAAATCAATTCGGAATATTGCCTGAGCGTAAACTAGACTATTCGGACTAACGGCGTTTAAAGCTATGTCAAAATATGCTTTGTTTTTGTCTTAATTTCTGCTATGGCCGTGCATAAATTTCTTAGGATTCTCACATGTCCCCAACATCGTTCTTAACAATATATGGTTTCTGACGGGGTGTTCATGGTTTGGTTTGGGTCGATTTTTTTCTTAAAAAATAAATAAATTAAGTAAGTTAGTTTTTCAAATATTGGAATCATACCAAACTAATTAAGTAAGTTTTTTATATATTCGATTTTTGTCGACTTTTGTCGGTTCGGTTATTTATTGATTTTTCTTAAATATGAGATATACACTACCAAACGCATATTCCGGCAACTACATTTTTAACGTAACACTATCAAACCAATTGCTCTTTGAGAAATCTATTATTTACCAAGATATATTGATGATAATTAACTCAAATAGTGATGAATAATTTAAGTATTCAATTAAAAACTGATTATTTTAACATGAAATAAATTCTTGTACTTAATAAAAGAAAATTATCAATCAAACTAGAAGGCAAATAATTAGATTGTTATAATAATAGCAAAGAACTAGACTAAATATACAAATGACTAATAAGTACCATAAAATTTTTAGAAACTTTATATAAAAATATACATATATATAGGTGTAATAATAAATTTAAATAGCTTTTTTTATAGTCGATTTATTGCGATTTTTTCTGGTTATTTTTTGATTAAAACCAAAACCAAACGAAATTGATCGATTTTAAAATTTAAAACCAAAACCAAACCAAACCTAAAAAGTATCAGTTTTTTTGATCGGTTTGGTTCGATTTTTCAAGTTTTTATGAACACCTTAGTTCCTCGAAACTCCTCGTACCCAAAGACGGAGTAAGAATTTCAAACTTATGGGTACGGGATTCTGATCGTGTTATAGTATTGCGCTCTAAATTAACAATTTATACATATTCAATAAATTATTTAAGACAAATATAGGGTTCGAACCAAAACTATTGGGTTAAGCCGAACCTGCTCCGCATATTTTCAATCTCAAGTCATCAACTTTGTGTGTAAATTTAGCCAAGCCAATTAATGAAAAACTATCAAATTTTTTTTAGGTTGCAGCCGTTTTAACTCGTTTATAACTTTCTTAGGAGCTCTAGTTTGAACAGATGACCAATTTTAATTTTTTGTCGGTTTTCTCTTCTTTAAAGAGAGCAGTCATATAAATAATTTTAATACAATCAGATCATGTGTGTACTAAAAAGTTACAACAAATGGACCCTCCTGTTCATTTTTTTCCTTCTTTTTTCATTCACTCTTGCAACTACTGTAGTCGTTGTTTAGCAGAAACAAAATTCTGTCTGGGAGCAAGACTAAAATAAGGGGAAAAAAAGTTTTATTTTTAAATTAACACATCCATAAAATTGCAGTACATCTTGCACGTAAAAGTTAAAATTCTCCGTCCATGACCTAGAGTTTAAACAAATACAATAACAATAACAATTACGCCTCAATTCCAAACAAAATACTGTCTACTATATGAATTTTCGCAGAGAATGCAATAGCTTCCCCAACGCTTATTGCTTCTTGCCAGAATGAAGCAAAAAGAAAACCAATTACATCGTCCATCCGATAATGTTCTTCCAAGATGCTTTATGCAGTCGAAGCTCAGACAAGACACTCTAAGATGGTGTAGAGCAAGAAAATAAGTTGTGAATATTATACAAAAAAATGAAATCAAATTTGTCTTGCATCAACGATAAGCACATAAATAGTGATACAAATATGACTTCAGCATGCCACAAGTATTTCGCTTCACTCAAATCGACAAACCTGAGTTTCCAAGAGCATCTTATTCTCCTTCACTCAAAACTGGAACGATGAGTGGTTTCAACTGTGCAAGGTACACGATTGCCCACCTATCCACAAAAAAACACAGAAACAGTGGATTTTCTTTTCAGTATCAACTGATAAATCCAATTTAACGACAAAACTGGCTAGAAAATTACTTGCAACATCTACTACTACTATTATTACACCTCAATCCGGGAATATTGGAGTCAGTTCTATTATTCCAAATCACGCTAATTTAAGTGACAACCCAATATTATTAATGGCAAATCAAAATAGGAACTAATAATAAGTTCCTTGTCAAATGAAAATTTAGGTGCATTCCTGCAGAGCTAAGGAAGCTTATCAAAGACAAAAGCAAAAGTAGCACTCTCTGCTCCCTGCAGGACAGCAGAACTAGCAAACATATCCTCTCAAAGTGATGACTCACTCTTATAATTCAATCACACCAACAGAATCGTTTTTGGGCTAATGCAGGAAAATGGTCCAAAAAAGCATAAATCTTTTTTAATAATATAGGACTGAGAATACATAGTAATATCCGACCATTGACAATCGATGGAGCACACAATTACTTGTTTCCATGCATTAAGAGGATAACATGGCAAACAGTCATTGCATTCGCCAAATGAAGGAGAATGACTATTTCTTTTAAGGAATAAGCTTAGTAAAAGTTAGGGGTTCATTTGGAGAGACCATAAGGAATATCACAGTGAATACTAAATAGAGCATTTACAAGGAGGATTCTGTAGATTTAACCAAAATACTATTAGAGGATTAGTGAAAGCATAAGTTCTCCAACTTCCAACAAAGAGTAAATCAATAATGAATGCTAGTCGCTCCAAGATACGCCACTGCATCAGCTTCCCAACCAGATCATTATCACCTCACAAAACAGGAGGAGAGGAGGGAGGGAGGGAGGGAGGGAGGGAGAGTAGTCTTGAGACGAGAATCAAAATACCATAAAGAAATATTGAACTTGATTCGTGTTCATAGAGAGGCAAAGCAGAACGAAGAAAAAGTAGTGGACAGCTCCATGATTCTTGAGAAGAAAATTACAACAATAATGAACCCACTAGAGACAACATTGAAAATCATTACCAACACATTCATCTATCAATTAAGAGAGGGAAATAATGACGTTGCAGGGAGGAGGGAGATCTTCAACCACATAATCAAGGAAGTTCACATATAAAGAAATTCCATCACATTTCTTACTTTCAAGAATGAGGAACTTCAAAAGTATGGAATACATATAGCAATCTACAATACATCTCATCGATTTCAAGAAGAAGCGATTCCATGTTTCGTCTATGAGAAACAATTAAATAATTTAGGACGAAATAGCTACGGGATTTACGAAGCTAGGCTAGAATTCACAAGACCATGATTGTTTGATAATACAAATGCAGATTTTAGTCAAAACAACTAGACAATTCTAACTTTAGCTTTTATTACGAACACCCTGATCAGGAAAAACTTAAGCCTCTGAAAATTTTCAAAGAAAGGAATATCTGCAATATCTTTAGATTTTAGTGGATTCATATATTTAGCACCCAATTGCATAATATATATATCCAAGCACATCCTAGGAGGTCAATCATCATCTAAATCCTCTCACAAAGTTTATGGGACAACAATCATGTAACTTTGAAGTTCTGATTATTGATTACTTGGCTCTATCACAGAGCCAGCCAATTCTTCAAATGGATTAGATTCATTCCATAGTGGACAACTGACAAGTGACACCCCATTTTATATTTTATGCGGAAGTGCAGATTCAACAGCACAAGCAACACATTCAACAAGTCGAGCAAAATATGGATTCCTCAGCAAAAAGGTATTCTTATAGGTTATACCCATATGTAATTGCTCTATTTTTTTGATTGGTAAATAATTTCTCTATTTACACAACCTCGTTAACATCAAAAGATTAAATACAGGAATTGACGAAGCAAATTCAGGAAAACATCTTACTAACACCTGGCTTCAAGTCAAACAAATGAACTCATGCTGTCGTGTTTTGAAAGAAATAGTTTCTTTTATAAGTACTTTTGAGAGATAAAGTATCTACATTACGTCTGGTTCTGCTTTACTTTGTACACCTTTGTTCATCCGAGGTTTTTTTTTTTTTTTTTTT
>ML378660.1:96979-107153 GCA_005239525.1 Nicotiana knightiana
GTGTGTGTGTGTGTGTGTGTGTGTGTGTGAGAGAGAGAGAGAGAGAGAGAGAGAGAGAGAAGCAAACTCACATCATCCAGCAGCATACTGTAGCAGTGATGATCAATGTCAAGTGTAACCTGCATCACAAAATTCAGTTAGCTACTAGAAACAGAGATCAAAAGATGCTTGAATAAAATTTAATACATCATCTATTGAAGCCTGGAGAGCTCAATAGAGTAATTAAGATAAACTGAAGAAAAATAAACAGCGGCCCGACAAAAATCACAATTTGCATTTTCAAGTTCAATTGCATGTGCTTCTTTTGTTATCTGAAATGCCTGATCATGAAATACAATACGGGTTGATTTAAATTAATTTCTAAAAGAACTATCAAAGTCTTCATGATACAGATTAGTGATAAAATTAGATAATCACTATCTGGCGTCTGACATAGTCAATGCCCTGGATATGGATCAACGACTAGAAAACAAAGAAGCCCTGGACTAAGGACATACAGTTAGTATAAGGATATAGAGGAAAGAGAGAACAGATAATGAGAATAGCTGATTGTACTTGAAGCATAACACAAAGCACAAAACTGGACACTAATTCCTCGAACAATCCATTTGGATTAGCTGATTAATAGCTGATAAGCATCTACCGCTGAGAAACACTTGTAAGTGCTGAAATTGATTTTATAAAGTGCTGAAATTGATAATAAACAATTGGTGTGTTTGGTAAAAAACTGCCGATAAAGTAGTAAAAAGCTTTGTCAAATCAAAAGTGCTTATAAGCTAAATCCATAAGTTGTTACATGACCAACTCATAGCTTTTGGCTGATTTTGGATTATAAGCACTTTTAGCGTTTACCAAACGCGTAGACAAGCTAAAAGTGCTTATAACCAGCTTATATGATTACGCAAACATCCTGTAAGATACCACCATCAAAGGATTGCAAATTTGCTATGTATATGCAAAGAGAGAGTTTTTTATGCCGAATTTATATTTTCTCATACAACATACCAAACAAGCCTTAAAGGAATTACAACATGCAATGAAGTTGAAACCAATGCTCCCTCCATACCTATTTGACTGGGTACGGAGTTTGAAAAAAATGGAAGACTTTTGAAACTTATGGTCTGAAACAATCCATAAATGTTTGTGTGGCTATAAATCATCTAATTAGCGGTACAATGAGAAGTTTAAAGTTACATTGAAAGAGATCATTCTTTCTTAAACTCCATGTCCAGCCAAATAGGTTCACGTGAATTGAAACAACAGGGGTACTATATTAGTAATGCAAAGCTGAATCAACGATTCAGAGTTTATACAGAAACTCAAGCATTTTGGTATTAATAACTAATAAGTCAGAGTTCTATGCAAATTTTCCTTCATTTTCATACAACAAAACAAACAAGCCCTAAGGGAATAATGATAAGCAAAATTTGAAGGAAACATAAACATATGGAACAAATTGACCGTACAGATTAGTAGAAGGTCCTCTATTGCAGCAAATTCTGGCACATAAAGATGCAATAACTCCAATCGCAACAAAAATTAGACTTGTCACCAAAAAACCCATTTTCGTCCGATCTCAGAATGAAAACACAAGTCTGTATTCTGCAACGATAATTTCAGTCAAAATTGGTCGTTCGATGGAAAAAGTTCAGAAAAAAAAAAAAAAAAATCGAAGCTGAAATTAATATTAGTACCTGTAGATATATCGATTTGAGATTGAATTATACAAATATGGGGATATTATGTGTTGAATTTCTGTTAATAACAGTTGCTTGATCTAACGATAGATCGATTTCACGCCAACTGAGTTGAATTGTGGGCTAGGCCAGAGTTGTGTTTGGGCCAGCTGTATGAGCCTTCGGCTTCCTTTGCATTTCAAAGAGTAGAAATGACACCAGGTAGCCACTCTAAAAGGTTACTATTTAGGAATTAGCCGTATGTTCTTAATTTCAGTTTTTCAGTTTCATTTTTCAGAACAAAAATGTCTTTGATTGTTGTGAAGTTAGAATTTTTACTTTAACATTTTAGGACAAATTAAGTACTGACTAATTTTTAAAAAGCATCTTTAAGAATGGCTATATATGCACTTACCCCAGTTTAGAGACTTTGATGGACCGGTGGGACCTAATAGAATTAGGGTACTTTACAAAAAATAGCCAATACGATTCATTGTTTACCTAGTCGTATCCATAATATGTACAGTTAGGGGTCATTTAGTTATTCTATAAATAAGGATATTAATTTCGTGATAGAATATGAGATTGTATTTCTCCCCATGTTTGGTTGTGGGTATTGCCTAGTCGTAGCATAAATTTTTATACATGTACATTAATTCTTCTAGGTTTAGTGAACCCGTTTGGACATTAAAAAAATCACTTTTTTTGAAATTTTTTTACTTTTTATCGAAATCAGTGTTTGGCCATAAAATTTTTAATTTTTAATTGAAGATGACTCCAAAAAGTTATTTTTTCAAAATTTTCACTCACAAAACTTCAAAACAACCCAAAATAATATTCTTGTCCAAACACAACTCTAATTTTCAAAAATCATTTCTACTTGAAAAAAAAATTGCATTTTTTTTTGGAACTTTACAATTCTTATGTCCAAACGCCCACTAAATCTTGGGCAAGTGCACAAATAGCCATTCTCAGGGATGCTATTTAGAGATTAACCAGTACTTATTTTGTCCTGAAATTTTAAACTAAAAATCTCAACTCAAGACTTTATTGTCTTAAAAAATGAACTGAAAAACTAAAATCCAGTACGCACGGCTTAATTCCTAAAGGTATTTTTTCATTACTATACACTATTTGAAACCTTATTACGAAAAATGTCCAAATTTTTATATTTACCCGACCTAAACACAATTTAGCTACAAAAATATACATTTCACCTTGAAAGGCTCTCAATCCAATATTAGTGGCTCCATTTTTAGTTTCCAATTTTGATAAAATAAAAATATCCCTCACAAACTTGCTAATTTTCCCTTCATCTATCTTTGCACACAAAGCACTCAGTTGGCTATCATTAAAAGAAATTCGAAGACACAGAGATATAATATGTTTACTAGTAAGTAGGAAGAGAATTGGTTAGCTATGAGATTTCAAGGCCAAGTATTGAGATCCATATTTGTACTTTTCAAGGAAAAACGCAGACAATCAGTTAGCCCTCCTACCTCAAGGGATCACTTCAACATTAGAAATTTTGCTGAAAAAACTGATCTTGGCCAACCTATTGCTGCTGTTTTCTTCAATCGACCGCGCGAAGACGCTAAAGATTGATGTTTTAGTTATTTTTCTTTACAATTATCTGACTTCGCGCTCGAATGAAGTCGCTTTAATTTCAATTTCTTAAGAAAAAAATAAGTGTTAAAGGTAAAGAGATCAGAAAATCAATTCCAAGTATGTATTTATCTAGCCTTCATTCTTTTCCACTAATGCTCACTTTGAATTTAGGTGTTCTCCTGTATTCCACATGTTATACTACTTGTGTTTACAATTTATCATACCGCTTAAATACCATTTTTATAGAATATGTCTTTTGTATATTTTGTATCTGATTTATACATACTAAAAACAAAATTCATACAACTAATTATATATTATACAACTTATCCACAACTTTCATACATTATTTATACACAGCTATATACAACTACAATATCATATAATTTTTATACAATATTGTTCAACTTTCATGCAATATTTAAATAATATATATATATATAAATTTTCTACAACTTTACCACAATTTTGTAAGTATAATGTATGCCATGTCGTCTTCTTCTTCTTCGAGTTTCAATCTGGAATTCAGCCAAAATGAAGTCTAGTCTTCACCAAAAAACTCTTAAAATTGAGATATAAATTCCAAACAATATTTTCAATTGTTTGCAACAACACCCAATCCAAACAAATAATGATTTTTGAAAATCTAAATTCGAATTTTAAGATTCAAAGCTTTTTAATGATTGTCAATGGTGGAGAATCAAACACCTTCAATATATATTGATTATCAATTTCAATTTGAACACCAATAAAAATCTCAGTTCATCTTATCCCAGTAATATTGCACAATTGGCGTTCATCTTTATCCCAGGAATGTGAAACATATTTTTTTTGCTCTTTCAAAGAATAAAGATGAATGATTAGAGACCCTCACACTATTTGGGTTTTATGTTGTGTTGTAGGTTTTCTGAAGACATGTCTCCAAATGTAAAGCAGAGAGCTAATTACGGTGACAATTACTGTCTTTAAAAGCCAATGTTTCGTTGCGAGGGATTATTGAGTGAAGTCGTTTGTGAGTGATTCGGGGCATTTGCATCTATACTCGCTTTTTGTGTCACGTTTTAACTTGTGTTCGTTTTGTAAAAAAAATTGTAAGTGTACCCGTTTTTTCGCATAACTTCAGCATATGGGGCTGAAGTAGCAAAGACAATCACGCAAAACTTTAGCATTCTAGTAGACGGGCCTGAAGTAGCAAGTATGCTGAACCAAGTGTGTTGAAGTTTTTGTTTGTAATTGATGAACTTAAGCATAGTAGTTGAAGTTTTGTTCTCTATTTGCTAAAATTTTTGTTTAACTTGTGCACGTCTTGACGCAAAGCTTTTGTTTGTAATTGCTGAAGTTTTGTTCTCTATTTGCTGAAGTTGCTGAAGTTTTGTTCTCTATTTGCTGAAGTTTTTGTTTAACTTGTGCACGTCTTAACGCAAAACTTTTGTTTGTAATTGCTGAAGTTTTGTTTTTGTAACTGGGCTGAAGTTTTTATTTTTGTAACTGGCGAACTTCAACTCTGATAAACATATTTATGGCAATCATCTCATTAACTGAAGTTCCATAGCAGCACCAACAACAGAAGAAAGAGAAGAAGACGACACAGACGAAGGAGGAGGAGAAAAGGGGCTGAAGTTATTTAAAAAGTGGGTACAAGTTATAAGTTTTTAAAACAGTATTAACTAGAGTAGGAGTATTCTTCGTTTGCGAACGAGTCATTCGATTGATCTCTTGTTGTGACTTTTTTTATAGGAGCAAGAGACTCAAAATAATCATCATCGGGAGCCTGGACATGTCCATTCACTTCAGAATCAGGGGTCGAGGGAAAGTCCCTCATTGTTTTCGTAAAATCGAGCTTAACACCTCTTCCAGCAACCTTCATACGACTTTTAGAATCAGACATTTTCCAATGCATTTTCTACAATAAAACAAACAAAGCTTTAACAAAAGTGAAGACAAGTGAAGGAAAACTCAAAAATCTGACAAAAAACAAAGGCCATGAACACAAAACAGAGTCCAATTTTCCTAAATTGTAACAAAACTCAAAAATAAATTCTACCTTAAAAGTTGAAATAATAAAGCATGCAAACTGAAACACCAAGTTTAGGCCCAGAACGAAGATAAAAGGAACACAAAATCGAGTGAAGAACACAACAACATTGTAAAAAAAAAAATTCAAAATCAGAAAAGCTAAAAGATTAAAAATAAAATAAAATTTAAAACCAAAACAGTAGTAAAAGCATAAAATAAAATGAAAATTACTTGAAAATAAGAGCGAAAGCTCGAAAAATCATTTGAGACGCAACAATGGAGGACGGTTGCCTTCGCACTTCTGTGAAAAAAGCGTGAGAAGAACAGATAGAGAGAAAAATTTAAAAAGAAAACTAGAACGTCGTTAACAATATTTGTGGGCTACCGGGTGAAAACAAAATTTCAAAACATATACAACCTGCTAAACTAGGTTAGGACTTCAAATATCGACTATTTTCGGATGGGTTGTATGGCCCAAGTGATATATGATGTAATTTTTTCTATTTTTCTTTTTAAACAATGCAAACAATTAAGTAGTTGTTTGGATTAGCTCAAAAGTTGGTCTATTTAGTTCTTTTATTTTTTTTTGGATGTTTGGTAAAAGTCATAGGTTTTTAAAAAAAATAAAAAACAGCCAATTAAACTACACTTCTCTTGTCCTACTATTACTTCCCGCCACCTAAACACTTTCGTCTCTCTTAAAGTCTTAACGACTTTTTTCCTCATATTTTCTTTTTTTTTCTTTAGGATTATGGATTTTCAGAGTTTAGCAATAATACTTCGCGGAGCACTTAGTCCCAACAACGATGAACGAAAAGATGCTGAAGAGCGTCTTTATCAGGTGTAATTTTATCTATTTTTTTTTCTTTTCATATTTGGGCCTTATTTCTTGCCTTTTTAATCTATTAAAGTGTAAAATTGAGCTTCGAGTTGCTTGATATAATCTGAATTCAATTAAATTGGATATGTTGTGTTATAATTCAATTAATCAATCGATTACGCCTCAATTGCAAGCTAGTTAGAGTTGGTGAATGAATTCTTTATATATTGCTCTATTTGAGGCCAATTTAAGTCAGGGGCAAACCTAGTTTACAAGTTATGGATTCATCAGCTCAGTAGCTTTAGCTCTACATATGTGTTAAAAGTCCACTAAATAAGTACAAATAATAGATTCCTAACCCAGTAAATCAAACCAGTTGTTGTAGAATTTCAAACTCGAACTCATAAAGTTCAAATCATGGCTAACACAATAGAGAAGGTAAAGCCAAAGAGAGACTAGGAGCTAAGCTAAGAAAAAACTAGGACTATTTCATTAGTTAAAAGGATAGGTAATGACCTACCACTTTACAAGGGGGTTTATTTATTGAACTAATACTGGGGAAATGAAATGGGAAAGAAGCTAACATGCTCCTTTAGCATAAGTCGTTAATTTGTGTGCTGAATGCACATTCACGTTAATTAGCTTGTGTACGCGACGGATCACTCCTTTTCCAGCTACTTGTAGAGGTTTTAATAATTCAGGTCGTATTAATAGGAAACTCACATAGTCATAAAATGCATTCTAGTTATGAAATGATAGTTTCTAAATTGAGAAGGGATGCAAATAGTTGGCAATCATTATCATGGGTGTGGGCCATTTTAATATCAAATATAAGATCAATTGAGTGTTTGTGAACTTATGTTTGATTTGTTAATGAGTTTGGCAATTATCTTGACGGCGTCTTTTGTTGAAAATTGCACATTGTGATTACTTTAAGAAAGAGAAGTTCAATGTTTAGAATTTGTTGAGAGCGAGTTATGTAATTGGATTCCCACTTCAAACTTGCACATCCCGTTCAAAGCAGATCCAAAATTTAAATTTGATAGGTTCAACATTTAGTTTTACCATTGAACCCATTACACTTTTAAAATTATGGGCTCGAATTTAATATTTATTGAAGATTTGGTGATCTTTTCACATATACATTTATACTCCATGTTGAAAATGTTGGATTTAGTTGAACTCATTGATTGCATGCTCCATCTTCCACTGATTCCATTACTTTTGTCAAAGAGTTCGGGTCAACATTTATTGCAGCTAGTTAAGTTGGACAATTGTACTATAATGCTTAATTTAAACTATTCTTCATTTCTTTCTTTTTGAGATTGAATTGATCAGTGTTTCACAATCTTAGAGCTTTTTGATAAGAGGTTGAATCGATCATCAGAAGAAGAATTAGGCCAAAAATTAGGATATACTCTAGAAAAATCAAACTTCCATAGAAGAGAAGCAAATGAAAAGCTTTCATAAAAATTCTCGTAGAATCAAGAATGAAGTTTTCATTTTGGACATGCCAGATCATGAATTAGTAACTGCTTCCAATTTCCAAAAAAAAAAATCCAATTGTGTTGAACTTTCCATTTTTGGAATAGTTACGGAATCTCCATGAATAGGGTCAAACCTTATTCCATGATATTTACATGAGGTTCCTCTTTTATCGTGGTATTTAAATCTGCAGTAATTAGTCAGACATCGGATGGTAATATTTATCTATTAATGCATGCCCTTCTATTTGCAGTTCCAATACACTCCCCAACATTTGGTGAGATTACTGCAAATCATAGTGGATGGGTCTACTGACATGGCTGCCCGGGAGGTGGCTAGCATTTATTTTAAGAACTTCATTGCAAAAAATTGGTCGGCTCATGATCCTGGTAACGATCCGTTCTAAAACCTTAGAATAGGAATTTTTTGTCTACATGTGAAGATGTTTCGATTTTACATGCAATTTTGAATTTTCTGGCATTTTTCAAGCTACATTTAAGTGGCAGCTTAACTTTCATACTTACTAAGAAATTGTGTCAATGTAGGTGAGCAATCAAAAATTCTGCCAGGTGATAAAGAAATGGTGAGGCAAAATGTTCTCATTTCTGTTGCACAACTTCCCTCATTGCTGAGGTATATTAGCTCATTTATGTATTGTTCTGTATATTTTCTTTTTGTATGTTCTTATTCTAGCACTCTAATGATATAACCTATGAGTTGTTAATTTGATGATGTGACATCTGATGCGTCTATATGCATGTGGGATTTATGCTCCAAGTATTTTAACTGCAATTATTATGTGGCATACAGTTCCTATATGATGAGACAAAGCATGAATCTTTTGTTATTGACATTCGGATATGTTCGTTATTATGACCAGAGTACAGTTGGGAGAATCCCTAAAGACAATGATATATGCAGACTATCCGGAGCAGTGGCCTACACTTATGTGTTGGGTGAAGCATAATTTATTGGACCATCAAGTTTATGGCGTCTTGTTTGTCCTGAGAATTCTTTCTAGGAAATACGAGTGAGTCTGTGATACAAATGAGTTCACTTTCTTTACAATCTCTCTTATCTTTCTTTTTGTCAGTGTAAAAGCTATTAATGCAAACTGTACTTAAGTATTTTTCTGCTGATTCGAAACCCGGTGAAGTCTGTGCTTCAGGAAATGGTTTTCATGTTTTTGAATCTCTCTTCCTTTGTATTCTCAAGTCTTCATGGAATAATGTTCATGTATAAAAGGTACATATGCATGTTACTATTTCATGCATATAGGTACATATGCATGTTACTGTTTCTCTCTACAAAAGCCCAACAAAACATGCAATTTGCATTTCTCTGCAAGAATGGTAAAATTAGTCCTACATTTTTGGTGGAACATTTCATATTATTAAGTTCTGCAAAACAAAATGGAAGCTAGAACATAGGCTGCAAAGCACATTCCTTATAGTGGCAATTACCTTTGCACTGTTGTAAAAATATATAGAATTTAGGTTGCAAGTAGTGAACCTATAAAAGTAGCTCTTTAATTTCTTGGATGTGATCGGCTACTCAGTACTTGCATCTTTTACAATCCATTGAACTGGACAACAACAAAACATGGTATAGGTTCATATGTTTTTTATCTTCTTTTTTTCATTTCTTTTTCGGGTTGGGTGGGGGGTTGTTGATGGTTTGTTGTATTTGAATTTTGAGTTGATATTTTTGTTCCAAAGTCTTCCATTGTCATTTTAATTCTGTGATGAAATCTTTTTTGCCTTTTGTCGTAGTTATTTATAAATTAGAATGTTCGAACATGTGTATAAGTCATGGGTTCGAGCCGTGGAAGTAGCCACTAATGCTTGCATTAAGGTAGACTGTCTACCTCACACCCCTTGGGGTGCGGCCCTTCCTCGGGCCTTGCGAGAATGCGGGATGCTTTGTGCTCCTGGCTGCCCTTTTTAATATTCGAACATGTGTATCTCAATTTCGGCTCAAGGCAGGGAAAATTTTGTAGCTGTAGGAATGTGGAAAAACCAAATACCTTGTTGTGAAGTGATGAAAGTAAACTGTTTCCTTCATAGAGTATTTCCAATATAACACACATAGCTTTTGGAATTGGCAACCAGTTCGATGAGAAATTGATGCCATTCACAAGTTGTTGGAGTTTATATATAAGCTGTAATGTTTTTTCCCTCTCCATAAAATCGACTAGGTAAACCCTAAATATGAGGTTGGTGGTTGCTCGTCCTTTACAATGTTTTATGTTTGGTCAAACAACTTCTTAATTTGTATTATTGGCTACACTTCGTCCTACGAGAGAGAGGGAGGGAGGGAGGAATGGAGGGAAAGAAATATATTAAATCTTCGATGTAGCTCATGGATACACTGGGTATGCAGTTCTTACTGTGTAAGCACCTATGTTTTATTTCTGCAGGCACTGGTGTTAGAAACCATAAGATTTGCATGTCTGTACATATTTTGTATACAATATTGAAACACACACACACACATACATACATATATATATATATGGGATCTTTGTGTTCGGCTTTTGTTGGGGGGGGGGGGGGGGGGGGGGCCTTTT
>ML378660.1:107673-138907 GCA_005239525.1 Nicotiana knightiana
GGGGAGGGGGGACTATTTAGTGGGTTCTGTCGTGCGGCTGTTCAAGCAAAGCTTATTCTGTGAAACGTTTTTCTTAACCCTCCTTTATTGAGTTGGTCAAAGTATGTTGTCTCTTCTGATGTTCTCATGTTTTTTCTCTATTTACCAGATGCAGATTAGATGAGGAGAGGACACCCATTTATCACATTGTTGAGGAAACATTTCCACATCTTCATAATATATTAAACAGGCTTGTTCAGATAGTGAATCTGTCAATTGAAGTAGCGGACTTGATCAAGCTCATCTGCAAAATATTCTGGTCATCTATATATGTATGTTTGGGTTAAAATGTTTTAAGCTCCGCGTTCCTATTAGTTCATGTTTTTCTGCAGTGCTAATTGTATCAACTTTACTGAATATATTTGTAGAGAAGTGGGTCGGTCTTCCTTCTATTCAATTTTTTAACCCATCAAGTTGGATGTGTTTGAGTTCTGATACAAGGACACTATGGTTGATGTTTCTTGCTGTTTTGTGATGTCCTGACTGAAGAAGCGTGTGATCGTTGTTGGACGTTTGTTTCAATTTGCAATTTATTTCACTTCTTAAGGCAGTTTTTCATGATATATTTTTGATCTGGCTAATAATAGACAGAATTAACCTGGCTTGCATAAACAATATGAGTTCTGGTTATTGATTTCAGTGCTGATGAGATAGCTGAATTGGCTCCTGGGAATTCTTATCTTTTCCATCTTAAACCGTTCTCAGTTGGAGATTCCAAAGAAGTTGTTTGATCCAAATGTATTCAATGCTTGGATGGTTCTTTTTCTTGATATATTGGAGAGGCCCGTTCCTTTGGAAGGCCAACCAACTGATCCCGAGATAAGGAAATTATGGGGATGGTGGAAGATGAAAAAGTGGATTGTTCGCATATTAAATCGACTTTCCTTGTGGTATAATGACACTTACTTGACACTGCAATTTATGGCTTGCTGCTAATATTATCTCACACCTTTTGTTTCCTAAGTCTTCCAATTTTTTTCTCTGTATATCCCAGGTTTGGAGATGTGAAACTTCAAAGCCCAGACAACGAAGCTCAAACGTTTCAGGAGAATTATGCTGGGAAAATTTTTGAATGTCACCTTAATTTGTTGAATGTTTTACGTGGCGGTTGTTATTTTCCTGATAGAGTGACCCACCTTGTTTTGCAATATCTAAGCAATAGGTTTGTGCAACTGCTTCTGGCTTTATGAACCGCCGTTAACCAAGTCATATGTGCCCTTGATAAGATAGACTTTATATGAGAGAGGAGACAATGGCCTCAAATGCTAGTAACATGATTAGACTTCTAGCACTTTCATCTATCTATGCTGTGAGCCACACCATGTTGTCTTTTGTAGGTTTTCAAGTATAGTAAAGAAATATCCATCTTTACCTTATAAAAAAAGTATAGTAACATCCATTTCTTTATATTCGTACTAGTCAATGTTTAACATTGAGTGCTCTGGTGTTAATTTTTCAGGAAGAAAAATATAAGATGTGGTGATCAGGTGTAGGTCTTAAGAAATGACAAAGAACTCATTTGATTGAGTAAAGCTACTTCTTTGAGATTCTTCAGTTGTGATTTAGAGAGAGACCCTAGTCAATGAGAATGTAGTACAAAGGGACACAAATTAGTTTCTTTATCAAGAAAAAAGGATACAAATTAGTCTAGAAAGGGTTTCTCTACCCAAGGTTTCTAGTACTGAGAAATCAGATACGCCTTCACCAGTTTACGTTTTGGGTACATGTTAAAATGATTAACATACATCCACAAATTAATTTATACATTTTCATTTCTATCAAGCATTTCAGTTTTTGTAAGGTATGTTTTTGCACATTCATTGATGCAGCGCAAAAGGCATATTACTTTATTTCAACTTTGTTTTTAGTCAAACTACATAAATCCCAAATTTATGGATGGGGAGGTCTTTGATAGGTGCGTTCTTGACAAGAATAAACAACTCTCTAAATCTATTAGTCACTTTGTAATGTATTGGATTCTGAGAAAACTAGCTTGTGGTTCATAAACTGGAAATAATTTCAGGACACCCTACATGTTAGAGGCATTGTTTAATATGATCTGTTGCTTGGAAGTACATCATGGTTCTTTGGAAAATTTAAGTCCTGGTATTTTTGGAAAATTATGTTTTTGCTCTTTTACCATCATATGCCAAATTTGTCACTTCTTCAGTTTTGTAAATTATCTCTATGGGTTTAGGTTTCTAATAGGTAACTCATCATTGAAATGAGGCCTTGGTTTTAGTTTCCAGTTTTAGGGACATGCTACTGCCGCTGTTCTGTCACTTCATTTTTTGTTTCTCTGGCACTTATCTTTTTCGCCTGTCTAAGTTTCTGGATATTTTTTCTGCTTTGTAGTTTTGGTATCTGATAGGAGACTATTGCTTTTACATTCCTTTGCATGCTTATTTCATTCTGCTTTGTACTGGCAGCATCTCAAAGAGTAACATGTACATCTTGGTGCAACCACGACTTGATATTGTTCTTTTTGAGATCATATTTCCACTTATGTGCTTCAATGATAATGATCAAAAGCTTTGGGAGGAAGATCCTCATGAATATGTGAGGAAGAGTTATGGTAATTGATTTGTTTTCTGATATATACCACTATCTCAGCAGAACATGACTGAGTTTTGTCACTATACAATGACTTTCCTCACTACAATTTTGCAGATATAATTGAGGATTCATATAGTCCTAGAGCTGCTGCGAGGGATTTTGTAACCGAGTTAGTGAGAAAGCGTGGTATAAAGAACCTTCAAAAATTTATGCTGTTCATTGTGGAAATTTTTAAGAGGTATTTTTCAATATTTTTATTTAACTCAGTTCAACATGTGATGATAACAAACCTTACGTATTTTGACAATTTCATACTTTACATGTATATTTCAACATTCCTTCAGTTATACTAAGTTTCATGATAACAGACCTTTACATTTGTCTTTTGACAATTTCATAATTTAGATATGAGGAGGCAGCTCCAGAATACAAGCCCTATAGGCAGAAAGATGGAGCCCTTTTTGCAATTGGAATTCTATGTTACAAACTAAAACATACAGAACCATACAAGTCTGATCTTGAGCTTATGCTTGTACAGCATGTTTTCCCGGAGTTCAGCAGTCCCGTGGGCCATCTTCGAGCCAAGGTGTGTAGGATATGTTGCCTATTTCTTGATTAACATGCACTTTGTATCCTCCTTGATAAGTTGTTCGTTCTGTCACTTTCTGATTCCCTTAGTTAATTGAGAGGCATATACTGAACGATAACATAAACTTTCTTATCTTCAGTTCTTCACTGATCCTCCCCATGAGAATCCGATGTGATTAGTTTTATGGTGAAATGAATAGCGTATGATCTGTGTTCAATGCCGCCCTTTTATACAGCTTAACTCTCTTGATATCTATTTCAAGCAATGTTGACTCCGTTGTTCTTTGTTTGTCTGATTGTAAAATATTTACAAAGCCTCGATAGCTCAAGGAACCAATGTACACTAATTAACTCATTTAAATATCGGTAGCTGCTTCCTTTTGTAATATTAAACCCATGTTGCCACTGCGCCTTTTTCAATTTCTGAATGAAGATTGATGCTTGACTTATTCCTCATCTTTGAACAATTTCTTACTTCAGATAGGTATATGCCATTTCCTCCTTTTTCCTTCTAAATTTTGAAATTGATTTGGATGTAGCGTCACTGCGTTAAGCTATTTAATCTTTCTACCATATTAGGCAGCTTGGATTGCTGGAGAATATGCCCATTTAAACTTCTCAGATCCAAATAACTTCCGGAAAGCGTTACACTTTGTGGTGGCTGGAGTGCATGACCCTGACCTCTCAGTTCGTGTTGATTCTGTTTGTGCTTTACGTACCTTTGTTGATGCATGCAGAGGTAACATTTAGTTGACACTATCATCTCTTATATTTGTCTCTCCAGTTGAGCCGAGAGTCTCCCGGAAACAGCCTCTCTACCCTTTTCGGGGTAGGTGTAAGGTCTGCGTACACTCTACTCTCCCCAGACCCCACTAGTGGGATTTTACTGGGTATGTTGTTGTATCATCTCTTATATTTATCTCACTGAGCCCTGTTTAGACTTGGCCATGTGTTTATCCTCGCAGATTTGAATGAAATCCGGCCCATTCTTCCTCAACTACTAGATGGTATGTGCTAAATTTTTATTTCATTTCTTAAAAAATAAAAAATTAAAGCATCTCTTGATGGATTTCGTTAAACAATCTTTTCACAACAAGCGCATTCAGAAATTTACAAACTAATGAATGAAGTTGAGAATGACGATGTTGTATTTACTCTTGAGACTATTGTGTACAAGTTTGGTGTGGAGATGGCTCCTTATGCTCATGGGTTATGCCATAATCTGGTGAGAGTATATGTTATTAGAGGGATTTGAATGCAAATGATATCTTGCTCAGTGGAATCTAATAGAAGTTGTTCTTTTTAGGCTGCTGCATTTTGGAAATATATTAACACGGCTGAAGATGATGAAGATGGTGATGATCCTGGTTCTCCGGTTGCATTTGGATGTTTGCGAGCCATAGGCACAATCATTGAGTCTATTAGCCATCTGCCACACCTCTTTGTTCACATTGAGCAGACACTTGTCCCAATAATGCGTAGGATGCTGACTACCGATGGACAAGGTGCTTTAGTCTTTGTTGAGCTTGTTTAACTTTTTGCTATTTAGTAGGACAAAAGCATTTAGTTGAAGTTAAAGTTTCTGAATTCTGTAAGTTAGATTTCAGCAATATGTCCTACATAGTATAATGGACAAAATCCATTGTCCTTGAAGTCGTCCTGTGACATTAGCTGATATCATTAGCCAAACTTTGTTTTTTGTTAGGGCGAAGGCAAATAGAAGGAAAATGGAAGAGAAGTTTATGAAGTGCATTTTCTTTCCTTTGGTTTGGTTTGAGAGAAAGCAAAGAGGATATGAAGATACAATATGCTTTCTCTTTCCTATTTCTTAAGATAAGTGGGTCAAGATGAAAGTGATTTTGCTCTCTTTTTTCTTTTCACTTCCTCTATGTAAAATGAAGGGGAAGTGGAAAAGTTCTGTTTACTTTTTATGTGTTTTTAATTACAATTTTGAAATGCTAATCTCTGGAATGACTACAACTATCATGCCAAAAGTTAATTATTTTTTTGAAGGATAGAATGTGAAAACTAAAAACTGTTCCAATTAAAAAAATAACTAAAGTTTAGTTTAACTAAGGTATAAGTGACCATTCCTTCTTGATTAAAACAAAAGGGAGCATTCCTTCATTCCCACTATATCTGCTTAGGAGAACATGGTGAATCAATCTTTCTCTGCTTTCTTATTTGTTCGGCAAAATTTTAGTAAAAATGTGACAAATCTGGGCTGAGCGTATTCTAAGTCATATATGTTTGCAAAACGTAGTTCGAACTGTGAGTCCTCATCTTGAAACAAATTAGATACCTTTGTAAACCTCTAGGGAAAAAGTATATCTCCCTTCTCACTGATTCATGTTCCTGCAGAGGTCTTCAAAGAAGTTATGGAGATTGTTTCATATATGACATTTTTCTCGCCAACAATATCCATGGAAATGTGGAGTCTTTGGCCATTAATGGTGGAAGCGCTTCTAGACTGGGCTATTGACTTCTTTCCAAGTATGTCCCAAACATATCACTTGTACTTTGTTGTTGGGTAGGGTAGGGGGATATTTTCTAGTTTGTCTGATTGGTAGTTTTGATGTGGTTTCTCTTCCCTTTATTGGTGGTAGCATATTTGCTATGAGACACTAGCTAATCTTAGAGCTTCAATAGGTTTTTTGGAAGTCTTTTTATGATCTATTAAGTCACATGATGATTATTTAAAATTTAGAGAAAGAATTCTCATCTATATCAATGGGTAGCATGTGAAAGATTGGAGTTTCATGGATGAGAAGCTTCTTGTCTTTGTTTTTTTAGTTGCTGGTAAGCACTGTCAATTTGGATAGCTTTCATCACTACTAAAAAGTGTTTTTTTCTGACCGAAGGGAATGCGGTCGCTTTTTGGTCAAATCTTCCGTCAACTCTTTTGCATTTGGTTTTATGAATATATTTTTAATTTAATTTAAATAGAAAACCAACCAAATTGGTCGGTTTTTTGAAAATTAGTTTTTTTGGCAAGCATTACCGACCGACTCGGTCGGAAAAATTATCCCACTTTTTGGCGCTTAAAAAAACAACTGAGTCGGTCACTTTCGTAAAAAAAGATATTGAATTTTCTTTTGGTATCTCTGGCCGACTGGGTCGGTTTTTCAGTCGGTATTTTTCGATTAACTAGCATTTTTTTAGTAGTGCATCGTATTTGTACTCCTCTCTCATCTTTCTACTTTTTTCTTTTTGTCTTTCCTCCTTTTAATTTATGGGTTGGGAAGGGTGTTGGTGATGCAAGTAACTGCAAGCCATAATAGATGGTTCGGTAATTGCTGTTTCAGCACCCTTTCAAGGAAGGGTCATCTAGGCGGGCACCTTTTATTCTCCCTAACCTTGAAAGCATGATGTCACAGTTGTAGAACTAAGTAATGTCCAGCTTGCACGAAGCTCGATTATTCACCAATGATGCATACTCCCACCAGGACAAGTATTGGTAAATTCACCCCACCAAGACTTAGGCAGATGGGAAACGATCACCTTTTTTCACCTCTTCTAGGTTCCAGACACTGGTCTCCAATGATCTCCATTGAAGATTCATCAACTGTTAGACCAGTATTAACGATGGAGTGATGCGATACTTCTTGAGCTTTCCCTTTCGATATCAATGTCATTCTTTTAAATGGTTTGAGTCATAAGAATTATAAAGCAGCTGAGACCCTTGCTTTGCTCATCAGCCTTTATGCTTTTACCGAAAATGAAAACCCAATTATTGCTATATTATCCTTTGAGAATGTGTAATTTATATATGTTAGGTCAAGCATTTCGCTTTTCTAAATTCCACACACTTTCCGACTTTGACGTTTTCACATGAAACAACTGCCAGAGCTGCTTGTCACTTTACAAAAACAACATATCTGGCTTGGCTGCTAACTGAAATTTCTCCAAAGGCTTTTGTCGTTATGTTCTTGTATTGCTGCTGCACCAATACTGTGGTGCTTAACATATTTTGGTGAATTCTTCTGTTAGAGATGCTTGGTGCTGCAGAATGCGGCACGTTCTTTGTTTTTTCACTGGATAGTAAATGCTTTATCATTTATGTGCAACTGAAAAGTACAGTTCTTATGTTTTCGTGAGCCGAGGGTATATTGGAAACAACCTCTCTACCTTCACAAGGTAGGGGTAAGGTCCGCGTACACACTATCTCCCCACGATATGGGATAATACTGGGTATGTTGTTGTTGTTGAAAAGTACAGGTCTTCTTCCATTACCTGATCTAGTTCCCTTGACTGTTTTTGGATTTATGTTTTTGCAGATATTCTGGTTTCTTTAGACAACTATATATCCAGGAGCACTGCCCACTTCCTAACAGGCAAAGATCCAGGCTACCAACAAAGTCTTTGGAATATGATTTCATCTGTAAGTGGAATATTGACACTGCAGTTTGGCCCTGCTCGAGTGAGGCAGATTAAAATGTGTAAAACTGCTTTAAATTTTTGAACAGGTCATGGGAGATGATAGTTTGAAGGATGGGATCATTGAGCCAGCACCCAAGCTTATCCAAGTTCTATTCCAGAGCAGCAAGGGACAGGTAGATCATTGGGTTGAGCCATATATCAGAATAACAATCAAGCGTCTTCGTCAAGCTGAGAAACCATATCTGAAGTGCCTCTTGATCCAAGTGGTAATACAATTTATCTAAACCGAGGAATTTCCAAATGAGGCCCTGCACTAACTTGTTAACTTCTACATGAACTTAAGATAAAAATGATAAGACTTCGGATGATTTCTTCAGGTGCATATATGAGTCTATATTAACTGAGGCGAATGTAGGTAATAGATAAGTTTTTAATTATTTAAATGTTGGGAAGTGTAAAGATGTATATTGGAGTTATCACCTCTTCCGCACTTAACTGCACTCTGCTTCTGATTGTATATAATAAGAAGTAAAGGTTTATGGCCAAGCCCAAAACCAGAATCGTGTGTAGCAGATCACTTAAGTTAAATTGTTCTTACTATTTGTTTTCACTTTTCACAGATTGCTAATGTTCCATTGTTTGATGATTTTCCTTTGGTAGATCGCTGTTACTCTTTATTACAATGGGTCCATGACACTCAACATACTTCAAAAGCTTGGTGTTGCTACAGAGATTTTTAATCTTTGGTTTGAGATGTTGGGACAAACTAAAAAAAGTGGAGTGCGGGTTAACTTTAAAAGGTAAGCCTTGTTGCTTTCTGTTTGGATGGAAAGGAGAGACGTTGCAAAATGGAGGAGAATAGGATTTCCAACACCTGTTATATTGGTTTTGCAGGGAACATGACAAGAAGGTTTGCTGCTTGGGCTTGCTATCTTTACTCTCTCTTCCGGCAGATCATCTGCCAGAGGAAACCTTAGGGCATATCTTCAAAGCGATTCTTGATCTACTTGTTGCCTATAAGTATCAAGTAGCAGGTTAAACCTCTCTTACCTCCCACCTTCCACACAATATCATTGAATCTTGTGGTCCACTTCATCTAATTAGTTTATGATTGTTTTCGGAAGCTGCTAACGAAGAGGAAGCTGAAGATGATGATGATATGGACGAAGGACTGCAAACTAAGGAAGGAGATGAAGTTGACAGCAATAGGATTATAAAATTGTCTGCGCAGGTGAGTACCTTTAAAATGGTGCTCTTAAAAAAGTATAGGTATCTTTGTCCTCTATTTAGAGTATCTATTTGTTAAAAACAAAAAAATAGAGTATCTATATTTTCTTTTGGACTTGTAGTCGGCTATGACTTGACTGTCTTGTTTATGTTGAGCAAAAGAATAATAGCAGACCTGTACTTTTGCTGTACTTTAAAGCTGTGAGTACTACTGCTGTGCTTCTCATGGCCAGTTAATATTGAGTCCTTGCATGTACACAGTATTTGTATTTACATGAATTAAATGCAACTTTCCAATGTTCCTTCATCGTTGGTGATTAGAGTTGCATAAAAGTATAGCTTTTGCCTCAGAGCATGGAGAGAAATTCAATTACCTTTAGGCAATTTAATTTCATGTCAGTGTCCTATATACCTGAACTGCGATAAAAACGTTACCCTGTTAGGGTTATCACCTCGTCTGCGCTTGACATGTTTTGCAGGCAAAGGCTTTCCGTGCTATTGACGAGGACCCATTCATTCTCTTTGTGGAAACTATCAAAGGTATGCTGCTGCTTTTCCTCTGCTTAACTGATATCAGGAGTGCTTTTAAGGTTGGTATTAGGCAATGTACTGACTTGATTTCTACCCCTCCGTCCTGGACGTCTGAATCCAGCAATGCAAGCATCTGATCTATTGAGGTACCAGAGCCTCACCCAAAATTTGGACTTCCATTATCAAGCGCTGGCAGATAGCATTGCTCAGCATGCTGAGCAGAGAAGAGTAGAGATTGAGAAGGAAAAAATGGAGAAGGAACCGATGACCGTTGCTTCATGAAAATTCAATTTGCTTCGAGTTCTTTGGTTGTTCCACTCATTCAAGAACTATTGGAGAGGCTTGAATGAGTTGCCAGCTCTGTATGTTTCGAGTGGTTCAGTGGTTAGTCTGATATCATATCCATTTGTACATTGTGGTTCTTTGAGCTATGAGGCGAAGTGTGGTGTCTCAGGACCCTTTGCGTGCACCTTGGCTATTCCATCAGATACTCGTTACATCTATCAGCATAGGTACCGTGTAATTTCGCCTACCAAGAAAGATATGCCTCTTTGCAGCTGTCATTCCGTTCTTGTTTATTGGTCAATTCTCGGACTAGTAAATGTGTGTCATGTCAGAGGTCCTGTACAATTAGCACTGCTTCTTATTGTAAAATAGTTCATATTCTTGATGTGTAATTCATGAGGAAAATCATAGTAGTTTTATTTGTTCATTATTTTGATTAGTTCTTTGATTTTGCCCTTTCAAATGCACTCTTTTTTTTTCTTCTTAGACTCCATAAATTCCTTATTCTGAGTCTAGATTTGGCTGGAGTTTGGATAAAACGGGGATTGCCAATTTTATTTCAATACTGACTAAAAAGTAAAGTTTAAAATGAACACTAATAACGGTTTTCTTAATTTATTTATCATTAATCCTTTCTAATATTGCACTTCTGTGATTAGTTAATTAATTTTATGGAAAACATAAAAAAGACAAATTAGTCAGCTCGTAATTATTTTATATTAATAAACCCGAATAAATAAGAAAATAATGGTTACATGGAAATCCAAACAAGGGTGGTAGGTTAATATTGCAAATCTTTAAGAGGTGTAACCTCTTCGCCTCTTACCGTGGAAATGACACCAAGAAATCACTTTTAACTATGTTGTTTAAAATATATTCACAGTTTATAATGTATTTAAAAATTTGTCAATTTTGCTAAAACTTCAGGAGACAATATCCTAGAGTTTAAACCTCAAAGTCAAACTTCAGGACATGTGTACTATAATTCGAAAATTGTGTCCGAAAGTTCGAATCTTATATTTTGAATTTTAAATTAGTAATTGAGAAATTTAGGATACTTAGTCCTGAATTCCAAATTACCAACTCAAAAATTCAGGACACTAAGTCCTAAATTTGATACTATTTCCTGAATTTGAAAATTCAGAAATCAGGATACTTAATTTTGGAGTTTGGGTGAATTTACAAAGAACCCGTTTGGATTGGCTTGAAAAAAGTGGCTTTTTAACAAAAATAGCTTTCAAGCCAAAAAATAATAAGTAGGGATTGTCCAGTTTCTTGCTTTTGGCTTATTTTAAGTAGTTTTTAACTCGTTTTAAGTAGTTTTTTATTTTGCCAAACACTGAAAAAAGCTAAAAAGAGCTTCAAAGCTGATTTGACCGGCTTAAAAGAGGGTGTTTGGATTGGCTTTTAAGCTGGTCAAATCAACTTTTAAGCTCTTTTTAGCTTTTTTCAGTGTTTGGCAAAATAAAAAAGTGCTTAAAATAAGTTAAAAACTACTTAAAACAAGCCAAAAGCAAGAAGTTGGGCACTCCCAACTTATTGCCTTTTGGCTTAAAAGCTATTTCTGCTAAAAAATTATTTTTTTCAAGCCAATCCAAACGGGCTCGAACTCTTATCATATTGTGTTTGCTTGTAGTTATATGTTTGTGAAAGGAAGATGGTGAAGTTGAGTTGGGTTTAGGTACTCTTATCATGTTTAAATCCATAACAGTATAACATACTATTCTGTCCTTCTTCCCCTATCAATATTCATAATTTTTGACCTTTCACAATAATCTTAAACTAGTTTTAGAATAAATAATTCATGAACGTTCCTAGTTTGGCTTTAAGCGCAATTAAATAAATTATCGTGACTATGTGTACGGTTTTCGTGGTACAGTCAAGATACGTAACCCCAAAATTAGAGTACACGCTAGCGTGACTCGACCATCAAACCGTTGAATTAAATAAATTATCGTGACCATGGGTACAGTTCTCGTGTCATAGTCACAGATACGTAACTCCAAAATTCGAGTGCACACTGGCGCGACTCGACCCACTCAACTTCAATTAAAAGCGGCTAAAAGGTTAAAAAGGCACAATAGGCTTTAAAGCATGTAATTAATCAGATAATTAAGCCAATTAATAATAGTTAAGTGACCGTGCTAAAAGCATGGAACCCGAGAATGCCTAACACCTTCTCTCGGGTTAACAGAATTCCTTACCCGGATTTCTGTGTTCGCAGACTGTAAAACAGAGTCAATTTTTCCTCGATCGGGATTTAAACCAGTGACTTGGGACACCATAAACTATCCCAAGTGGCGACTCTGAATTTTAAATAAAAAATCCCGTTTCAGTTGTCACTTAAATTGGAAAAACTCCCTTATACCGTTTCGAGGGTAGTAAAAAGGAGGTGTGACAATACTCACAATCAAAATATACATGCGCTCAATAGGGGTGTACAGACTCCTGAGGGGCTCCTACAACCCAAGCGCTATATTGATGCGGCGTGTAGCCCGACCCAATACTGTTGTGGTGTGTAGCCTGATCCATATATTATTGCGGCGTGCAGCCCGATCCAAATATTACTGAGGCGTGCAACCCGATTCGATATATGTATATATATGGCCCGAAGGCTTGTTGCTGCGTGAAACCCGATCCAATATTGTTGCGGCGTGCAACCCGATCCAATATATCTGACATAGTCTCAACCCGACACTCAGACCCTATCTCAGTCACAGGGAAACTGTCACTCAACTATCTCAACAACTCAATCACTCGGCTCTCAACCTCAATACTCACAATCAAAAGGTACATGCGCTCATTAGGGGTGTACAGACTCCTGAGGGGCTCCTACAACCCAAGCGCTATATTGTTGTGGCGTGCAGCCCGACCCAATACTGTTGCGGCATACATCCCAATCCATATATTATTGCGGCGTGCAGCCCGATCCAAATACTACTGAGGCGTGCAGCTCGATTCGATATATGTATATATATGGCCCGAAGGCTTGTTGCGGCGTGCAACCCGATCCAATATTGTTGCGACGTGCAGCCCGATCCAATATATCTCACATAGCTCTCAACCCGACACTCATGTCCTATCTCAGTAACTAGCCTCTCCAGCCTCACAGAATACCACAACAAATAGCCCAAACAGAGAATGCAACAAGTATTAACAATAAATGAGAGAGAGCTGAGGTATAATGGACAAGTAAAACGGTGACTAAGCACAAGACATCAGTTAGCAGTCAATTCAACAAGTACACGACCACTGCGAGTCCCAACTGTGATATCATATAGCCTAAGCAAGGTTTCTAACGTGAAATATAGTCAATAACTCAAAAACAAAGTGAAACAAATAATGGCAATGGGCTATTCGACTTTACAGTCTTTTGGGACGGACCAAGTCTCAATCCCACACGGTGCACGCTCACACGCCTGTCACCTAGCATGTGCGTCACCTCTATATATTCACATTATACGACCTTCTCGGGTTTTCATACCCTCAAGACCAAATTAAGACTGTTACTTACCTCAACGACGTAGAATCCTACTCCAGAATGACCTTTCCTCTCGAATCGTCCTCCAAATGCCCCGAATCTAGTCACAAACAATACAACACCATTAAAATAGGCTAAAGGGATCAATCTCACAAGAAAGCTATCAAATTAGAACCAAAAATTCGAAATTAGCTCAACCCGACCCCCGGGCCCACGTCTCGAAATTCGACGAAAATCACAAAACCCGAAAGCACGTTCACTCACGAGTCTAACTATACTAAGTTTACCAAAATCCGACTTGAATTGCCCCTCCAAAACCCCAAAATTCACTCTCTAATCCCAAGCCATAAATCCTCAAAATTCCAACTCTAATCCCTAATTAAATGATGAACAAGGCCATAGATTCATGGAAATTAGACCAATACGAGTTAGAATCACTTACCCCAACGTTCTCCACTAAAACCTTCGAAAAATAACCTCTCTCTAGAGCTCCTCAAGCCAAAAATCAAAAATGAGAAACAAAAACCTCGAGCTGAGTTTTCTGCCCAGCAAAAACCGCACCTGCGATCCTAGCTCCACACCTGCGAAACCGCATCTACGAACCGGGCTTTGCTTCTGCGAAAATTCATTAAAAGGTTGGCTTCCCACCTGCGATCTCCTGACAGCATCTGCGGCCATCGCAGATGTGGGACCCAAACTGCACCTGCGGTCCATCTTCGCATCTGCGCTTCCCAGATTGCTTCTGCGACCACCGCAGATGCGAGATTTCTATCGCACCTGTGGTCTGAGCACATGCCTTCCTTAGCCGCACCTGCGACTCTTCCTTCGCTCTTGCATCCTCGCACCTGCGGGTCCCACTCCGTAGGTGTGGAAAACACCAGTAGTAGCAGCTTCAGCTACATTATCCTAACTCCAAACACCCCGATAGCCACCCGGAAACATCCCGAGGCCCTCGTGACCTCAACTAAACCGACCCGAAAAGATATAATACATTTGAAAAGTACAAAAGAAGCAGAAATAAGGGATAAAGGGCTAAAACTCTCGAAATGACCAACCGGGTCGTTACACCAAGTGTCCTTAACTTATAAGCTTGTTATTGTAAATTCAGGGCTAAATGTCCTTAATTTATGAGCTTGTAAGTCTAAGTTAAGGGCTACATGTCCTTAGTTTTGAGCTTGTAACTCTAAATTTAGGACTATCTGTCCTTAACTTTTGAACGTGTAACTTTAAGTTCAGGACTACATGTCTTTATTATTTGAACTTGATACTTGTCCTTAATTTATGTACTTGTAACTCTAAGTTAAGGACTACCTGTCCTTAATTTTCTTATTTTTTTCTTTCCTTGTCCCTGCCGTTTTCTTTGTTAATATCTTATGTTCCTGCTTTATATCTTATTTATTTTTTTTAGAATTAATTATAAGGGTAAAACCATACAAATTCTCAAACCAAAAGCTAAAGGATTTGGGTTTAGAGTTTACACCGGCGAAACAGTGAAGAGCTACAAGAGAAAAGTCACCTTCCAATTCCTACTCAAAATGATGAGATTATTCGAATTCAGTCTTAGCAGTTCAAATTATTTGCATTAAACCAGTTGATACCAGTTGATATATTTGGAGTATGTGATCGAGCAGGGTTTTGAAATTTTGACAAAGGGTTTGGGAAGGAAAAGAGATAGAAGAAAGGATATCTTTTCATATTAATTTTAATAGACTAGTGACTACTTTTGCTGGATACA
This sequence comes from Nicotiana knightiana, assembly GCA_005239525.1. Taxonomy (NCBI): domain Eukaryota; kingdom Viridiplantae; phylum Streptophyta; class Magnoliopsida; order Solanales; family Solanaceae; genus Nicotiana; species Nicotiana knightiana. The sequence continues at coordinate 122,496 of ML378660.1, forward strand.
AAATAAACACCACTTTAAAAAATGGTTACCCACGCAATTTTTACCCCAATCTTCATAGAATGACAACAATTAAAGCCCAACAATTCCATGTTGGACAGTGAACTTGTGTCTAGCCCAAAAACCTTTTAGTCCAATTTTGTTCTCTTCACCAAATAAAAGATTGGTGTATGTGGGTATATAAGTAATGGGAAGTGGAAACCCTAAAGACAGATCCTCCTCAGACAAAATTGGCCGCGAATCGTGATACCTCTTTTGAGGTACCATGAAATATGTGCTGTCTGTTTTTTCTAAATAGAGTTTAGAGAGGATCTAACAGTAAAAACCCAGGCATCTCAGAAAGCCATTGTTTTGCTTTTCAATCAGCTTTTGGCTCGCTATGGTGCCTACATACACACACACACACACACACACACTAGATTTCTATCTTCTTTTTCTCTTATTGTTTTTTCATTTGGCTGCTGAAAATTTGGTTGGTTAAATGCTTATTAAGGGAATCTGGTGTACAAGCTGGCTTTTGTTTGAGTTTGCGAAACAAACTTAAATGTTCCCTTAATTGCTATTAAAATTTGCAAACTCAGCTGAGAAATTGCTTTTCTTTAGCCAAGGATATATTAGAAATAGTTTTATTTACCTCCACCACAAGATATGAAGAACGTCTGCGTTACATTATCCTCTTGATATCCAACACTACGAGAATATATTGGCGGCTATATATCCCGGATTTCAAGAGCATGTGTACTGTTTTGAAGAGCTGGATTGACGTATTATACTTTTGTTCTAATCATGAAATTACTACACTTTTGAAATTACATATTCAAGATTATATTCATTTTAAATTTTTAATAATTTTCATGTATTTATTTATACTCTATAATGTTCAAAGTGGGATTTGAACTGCCAGTTTAATTTTATTCTTAAAGGTACATATAATAATTATTGCAGCACTGGAGTTTTTGGGCATGGTGCATACACATATATTTGAGTAAATTTGAAGAAATATAACATCCTTATACTTAGTTTAAGGGAAGGAGTATGAGTTCACGAGGTGGATTTATAGGCAAAATTATGGGACGCAGGAACTTATAGTTTTTTTACAAAATTAGATATTTTATGTACATATTTTTTAAATTGAAATAATATTAATTATTGGAATTCTTTCTTCATGAAGGTTGAATAGTGCACCTTGTTGAAGGAAAAGTTATTTACCGAGAGGAATATGGATCAATTTCTACTTTATATATTTTTTTCGTTTTTTTTATTAGTACACTCATGTACTAGAATTTCTAGATTCGTCTCTGGTTCACATGAACCTAATATGCCCCTATATACCATGTTTGTTTCTATTATTCTTAAAATTGTATTTTATGATGCTATAAATCCATTATTATATAACCATGAACAAGCTTAATTTTTACAACCGTGGATTTGGGAGTTTTTGCGTGGTTACTCATAAAAATATTATTAAGTCATAATAAATGATATAATTTATTCAAATATTATATTTATTAATATAATAAAATACAATAGGATACTATACAATTCTATAATGCACATTATGAAATCATGGGTAATGACCATTCAAACAGGCCATGAAGTGTTTATCATGAGAAATTATTTTCTTGATAAGTTCTAGTGTTTTATTAAGTAAGAAAGAGGGTGATATGACAATTATGCAAGGAAATGATAATGTATGAGGATATAGTGTCTTTCTGAAAAATTTAGCACAAAAGAACAACAAATAAATAATCAGTAGAAGCAAGTAATACATTCAATCCTGTTCCTATATTCATTCCTTTTATTTTTGATAAACTTTTGTAACCAAACTAGAAAATAATCTTATTAAAGAAAATGTTTGTTGGAAAAAACATTTTACTAGACTTAAATATGACAAAAAGGGATTTGGGAATTAATTTATATATATAGATTAATCCATGGCTTGACTTCATTTAACAAAGATTATGGAAATATGTCATTTTACAAATGAGACAGATGCTATATATAAATTGAGTTTAATCTATGTGCATTTGTAATTGCTTATAACAAATCTGATCTAGTAAACTAAAACTAGAGTAGATAATGTTAAATAACATGTTAAAATAAATTGATAGTGCAAAATATTATTTATATTTAACGTATATAATTTAAATCTTTATAAATTTGTTGACCAACCTTTAGTTTTATTGCCTAATGGAAAAAGAAAGTTGCGTCTGAGAAGAAAATAAATTGTTACGTTAGTGGAAGAATCAGAAAAAATAAAAATAGAGTTAAAAACAGAGTAGAGATTGGCATTGTTCAATGTCACATTTGATCTTTTTCTTTAAAAAAGGGTTCATGAAATATTCTGCTTTTATATATTTTTTTGGTACTATTTCTTTTTGTTTATATTTTTATTAATGTGGTGCTTACGCATTCCAGAACCGAGGATTTATTATAAACAGGCTCTCTATCCTCACAAAATAGGGTTAAGATCTGCGTGCACACTATCCTCCCCAGACCCTACGGTGTACGGCAATACTGAGTATGTTGTTGTTGTTGTTGTTGTAACGACGATAAAGATAGATTTGATCTCAACTATTAATGAATACAACAATAATCCAGTAAAATCCCACAAGTAGGGTTTGAGAAAGTAATGCATACGCGGATCATATCCCTATCCTGAGGGAGTAGAGAGGCTGTTTTTATAGACTCTCGGCTCAAGAAGGCGTAAAGAACTAATATACTAGTACCAGTAACAAAAAGTATAAAAATAATTATTAACATAATAAGAACCAATATATAAAAGGAAAAGCAATAACAATAAACAGTAAATAAGGCTTGATTCAATGAAAAACAGAAGAATCAACTATTAACGGATGATAAATGTAAACCTTTATATGAAGTTCAGGGACAAATTTGGTATTTCCAAAAGAAAAAAAAGAGTTTCTTTTACTAATTTTAACAATATCTATACAATCTAATTTTCACACACCCAATCCCAAAAGAATATAAACTGATACTAGAATTTAAATGAAAAGCAAGATGAAATTACAAATAAAAATATTGAAGTCAAGCACAATGGTTGTTGTTCACATCTACAGGTCCACCAGCTTGGGCAGCCATAGCAAGTTCAAATTGTTTAATGGAAATTGAAGGAAAAGAAATTAATTCAGGAGTTTTCAAATTTTCCCATCCTTTGATAGGATTAATTGTTGTTGATCCATCCCATCCTATGTGTGTTACATGCTTCACATCTGTTGGATATCCTATTTCTATCTCCATTTCCACTTCTTCCTCTTTGTGCACTACAAAAGAAACAATAAGCAAATTCTAAGGATAAAAAAACTAGAATGAATATATTGGGCAGCGAATCAGAAATAATTTTTCTGTCCTTCCAGAATAGGGGTAAGATTGCGTACGTCTTACCCTCGACAGAATCCACTTGTGAAAAACTACTGAATTTGTTGTTGCTGTTGTACATTGGGTTGCGAATTTTCTTATCGGTAAAATTTGTTAGGAGTCGTTTGGTAGGAATATTAGAAAAAACAATGCAAACGTTAACTTTGCCCATTACTAATTAAATCTATGTATTACTAATACTTGTATTACTTATGAATCCAATTTGATATTATTCTATGTATAACTAATACATGGTATTGACAATATAAATGTTTCTAATACTTGCATAAATATAGTTAAAGACATAATTGCCCCTCAAATCCTTCGAGATCTATTCCAAATACTTTTTGCCATATTTTATAGAAATGATGTTGCTCTCTCTTCTCTTTGTATGTTTTAGTCATGGAAAAAATAGTGTATAAAGTTAAAGAATATGGAGGGTATTTTTATATACAACCATTTCTTTTAGAAATTATATAATGATTTAATAGACCAAACCAAATTAATGCCGGTGCAGCTAATACCGGCATTATTAATACACCAAATTCAACACTATTCTTATACCTCCTGCCAAACGATTAGTGCTTTAATATAGTTTAAGACAATCTTAACTAAGAAAAAGACAGTGTCTATGTTTTTTATTTTGCTTTGTATGAATGTGGGAGGAAAGGTAAAAGAGAATTACTGGATGAGATTGAAATGTTACAAATATAAAGTATGGGCAATGGTTATTTACCAAATAACTGGGAGAAACCTTTGAAATGCCTTTTCAATCTTTGAATTTTTTGTGAAAATGTTGGTCTTGTCATGGCCAAAAATCTCCAAAAGCTCTTCATTTTTACACTTGATGACCTCTCTTCGCCTTCTTGACTTTCTTGAATAAGTCACATCCAAAAGTAACAATGTCAAACAGAGAAAAGAATAACAATTAATACAGAGGCACAACAAAAGCAGTTGCAAATATTTTGTCTGCGTAGGAAATACTTATTCGCACTTGGTGTTTACACCAACGCAGTGAATATGACATATGCCTTAAAACCTCTTGTCACTAGATCATAGTTAAAGTAGCACGCATTTAATCTTAATTTATGACTTAACCATGATAAATCAGTATAATTTAATATAACATCAGGTTCAAATGAGTTTTATCCGTTCAATATAAGTGGTTTTAAACGAGAACTATCTATTCATCAAAAGCCTACAGTAAATGAAGAAAAAATCGCATGGGCTAACCAGTTTTCGAATTTATAATTGAAAAATAATCAGCATTTGCAAAGTTACGGAACAATAGCTACTATTTTATGGAACATAAAATCTAGACAAAAATACCTTAGCTGAAACACGAGAAGTTTCAGCATAATATACTAGATTATGGAGCTCCTGCGTGTAAACTTCCAATATATTATGTCGGAACTCAAACACATTATGTTGGAATCTCATATGTGAAAAATTCGACCTCCAACATATTATGCTGGAATTTTTTCGGATTTTTAAGAAAGTTTTATTTTTACATGAAAAAATCACTAAATTCCAATTACTGCGGCTATCCTACAATCAGCATCCGTAAATCAGGCTATTTCTGGTTTTTAACTGTAAATGAACCAATAAACTAAGAAAACCAGGCCTCTTGGTTTGAAGATTTTACTATAGGATTAGCGTCTTAATAATACTCAAACTTAATATAAGTAATATTAAATTTATATATGAACCCAATATTTTCGACACAAGGGGGAGAGAGACATACTTGTTTTGTCAGGTGGATTAGTGTTTGTTTTCCCAGATTGGCTGCTCACTGCAACACTTGACGCAGAACCACACACTACAGAAAATGGCAACATAAAAAACTTCTCTATAGATTTTTCCTTCATATTTCTTTCACGTAGCATTTGAAATCGATCAACAGTTAACATATAAATCACAAAAATGGGAAGAGATATAATATAAAGAGAGAATATTAATGTGTTAACAATTAGCTTTATGAAGAAGTTAAAATGATTTAGGTTATAGAAATGTATTAAAGCAGGTTGGTTTGGTGGCATTAGAGAAAAGCAAAAAGAATATATGAAAATGATGGAGTGGGTTAGAAACTTAAAAGAGTAGATATATATATAAGTTGGTTAAACTGTGCAACTCATGCCCAATATTAGCTTCATTACTTGTCCTATTTTAATAAATAAACTGAGCCCACAGATCAACTCCTCCACCCCCAACAAGTTTTTTTTGTGTGTGTGACTGGTATATATGCCACATAAACACACACACACTTATCTTTTGTTCTCACCCATTTTTCGTTATTCAGATACACCCGATTAAAATCGTATTCGCGCCGAAAAGTCTCATATTGGATGAAATTCGAAAATAGCCAGATTTATAAGTGGTAATTGAAAAATAGTCACAATTTTAAAGTAATTAAAATTTAGCCACTTTTTATGTAAAGAAAAATCTGAATGAAACACTGTTCAAAATCTGGAAAATATTCCAGCACAACATATTGGATTTCCAGTACAATATACTGGACTTCCAGCATAATATACTGGAATTCCAGTATAACTTACTGGTCTAGCATAATATGCTGGAAATTCACACACTCGTACTCCAATCTCCAGTATAATGTATATTATACTGAAACTTTCCGTGAGTTGGAGTTCCAGCATGGAAGTTCATACATAGGTGCACCAATCTCCAGTATATTATGCTGGAACTTTCCGTGTTGCAACAAAATAGTGGCAATTTTTCATTGACTTTGCAAAGCTGGCTATGTTTCAATTACCAGTCTGAAAACTACCTAGCCCGTGCTATTTTTACTCCCATATTGGGTGGTAAGTAGCTCCCTAGCCAAAGTGACTCCATTCTAAGACTCAAACACGAGACAATTGGTTAAGTATGAAGGAGTACCTATCGTTCCACTAAGTCCTTTGTTGATGTAGTAGGTAATTTGCTTTATTTTTCATGTTACTAATCCTGCTTAATATAAATGATTATCTATAATTATCTTTTAAGTAATTTGATACCATAAGTTTCTTTTATTATATTATTAATGTATAAAAGTTAAACGTGTTTTAATATTTATTTTAAATTACTGTAACTAGCTCGGTAATCCTACGATTAGTTTGGTCTTCAACTTTTCTAAGGCAAACTAGACTTTGGTCAAAAGCTTATAGTTTCGAGTTAAATAACCAAAGTATGACTTTGGTTTTGAATATATTATCTAAATCTGATCATAATTTTTATCTATTTGGTCATCTGCAACTAAAATTTAATTATTGACTCTATTTTTGTCTTTTGTGTAATAAGTTCTTAATATTCTTCTTCAAATTAAGTCTTAGATTTTATTGACAACTATTATCCCATATAGGGGCGGATTTAGGGACGGAAGCTCAAATCCCCTTTGTTGAAAGTAAAATATGTTTTTTGCCTCTATATATTACATCTTGAATCTCTTTTAGCACAATCTAAAAGCATAGCTCACTGGTTAAAGGGGTTCAATGCCTATGTGAGATCGATGATTCAATTTTCACTAGCCACAATCTCTTTTTTTTTTTTTATAACTTTTATATGTTTTGAACTCCCTTAACAAAAATCCTGCCATTGATACCATAATTGGCCAATTTTGACCATTAAAGTAAAATTAGACATTAAAACAAGATGAAAAGGTAACTAATATACTTGATTGCTCTACATTATAGATTTTATTTGCCATTTTCCTCCTTTTTTTGGGGTAAAAATTTCAAGAGGACTTTAGATAGTTGCACCATTTCAAGAAAAATATATTTTTATCACAAACCAAAATAGTTATCTTAAATCACTAAAAGTTACGATGGAATAATAAATACTCTTTTATTTTTAACTAGATATACCTTGTGCTCAAGCCCTTGCTAGAAAATATTTTGTCCCCAAAGTCAGGCTTTCGACGTGGATCTGAATTAATCAAGTCCAAAGTAGTTAACAAACACTAATATGCATGTGGGAAACCACAAAAAACATTATATTTATCTATCGAATATAGCTTTTCTACCTTCACAAGGTAGGAGTAAGGTATGCATACACACTACTTTATACGGGCATGTTGTTGTTGATGATGATTTAAGCAGGGCATATTAAGTCATCCTTAATGATACTTCTACAATCTCTCTTTTTAGTTTAGTAATCATAAATGAACCAAGTACTCCTTCGTCCTTAACCAGAGGTCTCGGGTTCGAATCCCTGGGTATGAAGTCGCCTTCGTTAGGGAGTGTTTTACCTTCCAATGTGGGATTTTTCTGTGCGAATTCGAATTTAATCGGACCCTAATATAAATATCGAACACCGGGTGGGCAACAAAAAAAAAATCCTAAACTCATTCCTAACTCTTCCAATCACATTGCATGGGGAAGAGTAAATCCAAAGGGATTTTATATAAAATATGATTCAAAATGGCCACGAGTATTTCTTCATTTTCACAAAAAGGAAAGAAAGTCAAAGAGTTTGGTGTACTTTGATACTTGTTGAACACCAGAAGTGGAATGGAGTGTTCTTTAACTTTCCCTCTTTTCACTTCCTTCTAAATTTGGTTGCTCCTTTTAGGTAGGCTTTTTCTAACTAAATCATTCCATCTGTACTTGTTGTTCAGTATTCTAAAAATATATTTTTATTTTTATTTGTCACTTTTAGTATATCAAGAAAAGATAATTTTCTTTTTTCTATTATACCCACAACATTAATTACTCATTTTAAATTATTTTCTCAAAATTATTAAAATATGCATCAATTAATATGGGTATTATAATATATTATGCACTTCATTTATTATTTTTTAAAGAACGTGAAAAGTCAAAATACAATAAGTAAAAGTGAACGGAGGGAATAATTGTCATTTGCACCATATTTATTTCTTGTTTAATCATCAATATATAAAGTTTATCATTTAATTCAAATTCGTGATGAATAAATCCATTAAATAATATAAAGTGCTCCTTACCAAAAGGATCTTTATTTTGGGAGCTTGAACCTGAGTTCCCTTGTAAGACATAGTTTCGATTTTGATAATTATTTTGAGTACATTTTTATGTAAATAATTCAATGTTAAATTGCTTTGAGTATTATGTATGAGGGTGATTACTCTCTTCAATACGGTGTTATGCTAAAATAATAAAAATAAACTAACCGTTAAACCAATGTGAACTTATTTATTTAGCACTAACATTAGGAGTTCATATTATTAAAATAACTAGTCTTAAGGTACGCGCTTTGCGCGTATACCTATATTAATGAATACACATATCTTAAAAATTACATACATATTATTAGATAATTTGTTTGAGTTATAAAATATGATTCAAGATTTTTTTTAAAATAATAAATATTATTTTCATTTAGTTAGCTTAACAAATGAATTTTTTTTATTTAGATGCCTTATTGTTATTTTTCGGATTTATATCGAAACTTATGAAAATTTGATAATATTTATAATTCTTTAAAGATTTATCAAATAACACAAATTAAAAGGGCTCCAAAAGCGGATGCGATCGGCCTCAGAAGAGGAGCTCCAAAAGTGGATGCGATCAGGCAAGGGTAGTTTTGAAGGGAGAGTTGAGCGGAATCATGCATAAGGAGCAACAATCGCTATTGATAGTTCCAATCTTTCTACTCTTTCTTTCTTGTCTGAAGGCTCTTTTTGGCTTCGGACAAACACTTTTTCTCTGAGCCAATTCTCCATTTTGGTACACGCCAAAGAGCCATCAATCACTATGATCGATCTCTTGGTCTTTTAATAATTTGCGAATGAAAAAAAATTGGCATTATATCTTCTAAAAATTTGATAGTGACAATGTAAAGCTTAAAGAATGACTAATATTTTATAAGAAAAAACTTAGTATATAAATTATAGTGAGACGTTTTCATTTGTTGGACTGAATGCAAGAAAGAAACAAATGACAGCTCATTTATAATCTAGTTGCCTTCTAAAATTTTACCTTATTTCTAAAATTTGTTTTCCACTGATTTGAATCTTCATTTTTTTATTAAAATTAATTTTTCTATATTTTATGATTTTTTTTTTCAATATACTCTTATTACAAAAATAAAATTTATGTACTTTAAGCGTTTTGTCAATTTAACAAAAAATATATTTATGATGGGTTAGTCTTATGTTTTGATGATCTAACAAATTTTATGTCAAGAACCAGATAAAGGACCTGATGCGTAACCAACACAACCAATCAGCATAAACTCAAGAAATCTGGGCAGTGTACGCCTGAACTCTCTGGAAACAGTCTAGGGACCTGATCCCTTGACATTCCCCTGATGGAAGTACAAGTCAACTCTACAGTTGGAAAGCTATGACAGAAGTGACTGCCTATAACTGTGCACGCTACAGTGCAGAAACAGTGCAACAGTCACTTCCCATTGGTTGAAGAGTGTACCAACTAAGCATGAGTATCCTTCTTGGGATGTCCTAGGGATATAATATTTTGTTTGGAGAAAAACAAGATATTCACTTGAGCATTTACTAACATTCTTCATAGCATTGAACATCTGCTCCAGCATTGAAGACTCAAGTGTGTCGAGAACATGAAGATAACTCCACTAAAACGGACCAGTTTCACTACGTGTTCTTAGGTGTCCTTTAGTTGAGTTGTAATCTTGTATTTTGTATCCTATCTTGCTTTATTAGAAGCTTTGTTTTAGGAAATAAAAATTCATAAACCACCCGTGTTTGTGTTGTGACTAGCCTTAGTCATAAGTCAAAGTCTTTATAATTAAGTTAGTAACAAAGTGGCTTGTAGTAAGTACTATAAGTTAGTGTGTGAAAGTCTTTGTAAGAAAGTTATTACAAAGTGGCTTATAATAGTTGAGATTACAAGTTAGTGAAGTTCAAATCCTACCTCTATAAGTCGTGGTTTTTGTCCCCTTGAGTTGGGATTTTTCCACGTAAAAATCCTGTGCTTCTTTTACTTACTGTCTCTATTTATAACTCTGAGGGAACTGGTAAAGGACCAGGTCTCTTTACTGTTGGTGGACTCATAGAAACTATCAATTGGTATCAGAGCAGGTTCTTTCTAAAAGGTTAACACCTAGAAAGGATCTATAATGATTGCTCCACCCAACTTTGAAGAAGGACAATCAACATACCGACCTCCTAGATTCAATGCTCAGTACTACGGATGGTGGAAGACGCGTATGCATGACTTCATAATGGCTGAAGGATGTCATTTGTGACGGTCCCCATGTTCCTATGAAGATGGTAGGAGATGATGGAATCATGGTGTCCAAGACCAGAAAGGAATTCAGTGACATCGACAAGAAGGCCGGGGAAAAGAACTTTCGTGCAAGAAAATCTTGGTATGTGGTATAGGACCTGATGAGTACAATATGATCTCTGATTGCCAATCAGCAAAAGAGATGTGGGAAGCCTTGCAGACTGCTCACGAAGGAAGGACTCAAGTAAATCAGTCCAAGATCGACATGCTTACCACTGAGTACGAGCTGTTCCTGATGAAGGATGATGAGTCTATACAAGACATGCATACTAGATTCACCTCCGTCATTAACGAGCTTCACTCACTGGGAGAAATAATTCCTAGAAACAAGCTGGTACGGAAGATTATAAGTGTCCTACCTAGATCATGGGAAAGCAAGGTGAATGCTATCACTGAAGCAAAAGACCTACATACGCTAACCATGGATGAGTTGATTGGAAATTTAAAGACATACGAGATGAAGAAGAAGAAAGACAGTGAAAGAAGGGAACCAAAAAGGGAGAAGAACCTGGTTCTCAAAGCTGAAAACAATGATTCAAGTAAGGACGATAGTGACATGACCTATCTCACTAAGAGATTTCAAAATATGGTTCGAAGAAACGATGATATACCAAGAAGAGGTAGTTCAAGCAAGCCAAGAAACTATGATATGTGTCACAAATGTGGAAAATCAGGACACTTCATCAAGAACTGTCCACTTCTAAAGCAGGAGCCTTACAAGAACAATTCTGACAAGATAGCAAAGAGGAACCAGGTTCCTAATAAACGATTCAGGAGGAAAAGTGCAGTTGACAATGCCGTGAAGCAGGATCTTGCTGCGTAGGGAGATTCCTCTAGCGAATCAGAAGAGGAACCAGAAGCTGGAAACAACTCCATGATGGCGGTAGAGAACGAAGGCAAGGAGTATGATTCTCTGTTCGCTCTAATGGCTCAGTCTGATGATGATAAAGAGGATGACAATGATGAGGTAAACTTCAGGGATGTCCAGGGAAATCTGAAGTCCTATTCTTCTAAAAAATTAATGTCATTAGCAAATTTTTTATTGATACTTACTACAGCTTAGTTGACTATAAGGATACATTGACCATAGAGCTAGGAGAAGCTGAAAAATCTAGAGATGATCTGGTTGTTTGTGTGGTAGATTTGAAAGAGACCATAAATGATCTTGAAAAAGAAAAAGAATATATAACCTGTAGAATAAACAGTGTTGAAAATGAGAGAGATGGCTTAATGGTAGTGACTTTAGACTTGAAAGAGACCATTAGTAACCTTGAGAAAGAAAAAGAAGTGCTAGCTGAAAAAACAAATAATGCAGAAAATGAGAGATATGACCTGACTGTAGTGGTGGTAGACCTGAAGGAAACAGTGAAAAACCTGAGCAATGAAAATAATATTTTAGCTAAAAAGATTAATGTTGTCGAGCCCTTTTGGTGGAAATCACAGATGTCGCGCCCCCACTTTCCTCGTGGAGATCGGGTTTATGACATTCGGTTGAGACACCTCTTTCCTTTTGGGAAAGGGGTTTGTGTTTTTGAGAGTCGCCACCTAACGATTTTTAAAGGTGCGTTAGGACACCAAAGGGGTTCATTTACAACTACGTTATTAACTAGAGATAGGATAAGGGCTTGAAATTATCTAAGGGGAAGGTGTTAGGCACCCCTCAGGATCCACAAGTGTGGTTCCCGGCCAAACAGATTTTGTGAATTTGTACGGCTTAGAGAACAAACAAATAAAGGCTCAAATAAGAGGGTATTTAAGTCTTAAGCATGCAGATGTTTGAAAATATTAAAGAAGGTTAGATTTTGAAAGGATTACGATCTAAGCATATAAAGGTTATCCTAGGTTTATAATAATATGGATCACATCAATGCAATACCTGGTATGACACTCCTCAAAGAGGGGCTACACGTGGTATTAGCGCACCGGTCATCATATCCATATTCTACCCTTTTCTACCCCGTGAAGGTAATTAAAGCACGTGTTGGCCACGAACTCTATTGCATGCTGTTATCTGTCCCTTCCTATTAGTCACGGAGGAATTTAGGACTTCTATCCTATAAAGGAGGTGCTAGGCATACCCTCAGGTTATAAAGGTAAAAATTACCAAGGCGACACATAATAAAACATGTAGGACTTCAATTAAGGGGAGCATGGAAAGCAAATAAAAGGCTCAAGTATACCTCCACACATAGTACACATATTCAGCATGACTCATACACAGTTAAGGTCCAGATTCAGGTTCAGATCCTAAGCATGGTATCTAAGTGAGAACACAAAGACAGATTTATTGCATAACTCAGAGAGGAAGTCTTAATCAGGCATGCCTACTGGTTTTAAACATGCTGACAGATGAACACTAATAACAAAAGACAGTTCTGATTTTTTTCTTTATGGCTGATTACCTTTGTTAAAAGGGTTTCAGATTACCAATCCTAATAGCATGTGATTCTATGTGTTTACCAAAGACCGATTTCCAGCTTATTAGAACAGGGACTATTTAGACATGTATACTTAAATTAAGTGTGATTTGAGTAAGTATGACCCTAAGGCATGATTTCTAATGCAACATGATAACTTAAACATGATTTTTCTAAATGAATGCAAGACCACAACATTATGCACAACTTCAGGAATAACAGAGGTGACAGATTTTAATCGTTGTTTACCTAGAACAGGATCTCTACGTGTATAGCATGATTGCATATTTGTTAACACCTTTGTTCTAAGGCATGATCTAGACTATATTTTTTTTCAGAATGCATGGACAGAATCAAATGGTAACAGTTTTTGTTGTTATTACTGATCCTATGAACAAGATTTCTAAGTGAAGGCAAAGAGTGATGACATGCTGAAAGAAAAGCAGATGTATGAACCTAAGTGACATGGTATCTAAATGAATGGCATACTTGATTCCTAGACATGGTTACTAGTGCGCATATAAAAAAAATAAACCTAGAAAAACATGATATCTACCCATACTTACACTATAGCATGCATATCCCCACCCATTTCCACTATCCAACCCCATAATTATTTTTGCAAATTATTACAAACCTCTGATATGATTACATAATTAAAAGGAAAAGAAGAAGTTAACTATAAGGAGCCTTCCATAGTAGGCCCAAGTTTCTAGATCCTCAAATGTCATTGGTTCACAACCCTTCACATGATCCAGGTGTGTCAAAGTTTCCTAAGGATCTCAAAGGATCCCGGGCAGCGCTCACACCCAGATTTCATAGCCAAGATAGAGTAAGTGCAGTGTGGAAAAGCCAGCTCTTGTGTTTCAAAGTTTAGAGGGTGCTCAAGGGTCCCAAGGCAGTGCTCATACAAGAGGGGAAGAACCTAATGTCTAAGAGTATAGTGGAAGTGCTCATAGTGAGTAAGAACAATTTTAAAACAACTTTGAGAAAAAGAGAGGTTTAATGAAAATTAGCTTGAAAAGGGTAAGGCAGTAGCACAACCAACATACTCAAACAGCACACACAAAATAATAAACAGGAATTAAGAAAAGTTCAGCAACCACAAGTAGGGAGATGAGGGATTGGGGACAAGTATGAAGCACATAGGAACATGCTTGCACACAAGTAGGCCTCAGAAAAGTATTACAAGACTTAAACTGTCATAGCATAGTTCTTTACAAGGATTCATATAAGGATCCAAATAACATCAGGTTGAGGGGTGTTAGAGTACACACTATGTTCAGAACTACATGCTTATCATGGTCAGAAGTTTTAATGGGACATATAGAAAGTAATAGACATGCTGGACTAGAGAGTAACCATATAGATAGTTTAATAAATAGGCATGCTAGTTGCAGGGTAAGCAATAAANCCACAACATTATGCACAACTTCAGGAATAACAGAGGTGACAGATTTTAATCGTTGTTTACCTAGAACAGGATCTCTACGTGTATAGCATGATTGCATATTTGTTAACACCTTTGTTCTAAGGCATGATCTAGACTATATTTTTTTTCAGAATGCATGGACAGAATCAAATGGTAACAGTTTTTGTTGTTATTACTGATCCTATGAACAAGATTTCTAAGTGAAGGCAAAGNTTGAAGCATGTTGTTTTGGAAACCTAAAATAAAACTGAGAATATACAAGTTAGATGATGAAGTAAGTGCAAAGTAAAGGAGCAGTAGTGTGCAGAGAAGGAGAGCAACAATGTATAGAACATATAGACCAATAAAGTAGTAATGCAAATAGAACATTGGCATAGTAGAGCAAGTAGAGTAATAGAGTTACTCAGTCTTGGCTTTTAGCCGACTGAGTAGAAAGCAAACAACAAGAGAGAAAGAAAAGTTCAGAACAGAGTATGTTTGTGTGTGTGAGAGAGAGCTTGAACTGTGTGTGTTCGTGTCCATGCTAAGGAGAGAGTAGAGGTATTTATAGTTTAAAACATGCAGAAGAATAAGGTAAAGTAACAGTTTCAACAGTAATTATGGGAGTAAACAATAAATTAGAATCAAATTGGTAAAAAGACTTCCTTTAATTAAGGAGTCATACTTAGACGGTAATAAGAAGGTTTAAAAATAAGGAAAGGAATCTTGAAAGCTGATTATAACACATAAGGTAAGAAGCCTAGGTATAGTATAGGTATATCATACGTAAGTAAGGCCAAGTTCAGAATTATACTTAAGGAAAATATGTATACTAATTTGACAGCAAAAATCATTCATAGAAATAAAGCAAGCAATAACTTAAACTCCGGAAATCAATGAGGGAACCCTCGATTGAGGTCCTAATTATAGGAAGTCAGTACCAATCACAGGAGAATATCACATATGAGCGGGTTAATTATGCTACAGGCAAGGAGAGACAGGAAATCACCATCATAATTAGGGAAAATACTCGAGAATCAGTAGAGAATATCATGCAAGATCAATGAAGTATTTAATCATAGAAATTCAGGGATTCACAAATATCAAAGATTGCATTGATTTATCACAGCTTTATGAGAATAAGCATGTAATAGACACGAATCAAAAACATAAGAAGACTAGTATCACATAAGAGTTAGGGTTTCATATAAAGCACATTCTGAATCACAACATAGACATGATATAGGCAGAAGTAATCGAACCCAGAAACCCTAACAAGCAAACATAAAGTAAAATCACAGAATCATAGAATGTTCATGCGAAACATACAGATTAATTAAACATAGTACCCAAGACGAACTCAGAACCCTAAAAGTTGGGGTTTTCAACAGAATAACTCGGGTAAAGGAGAAGACTTAAACAAACGTTTAAAACATACTGAGAATCATAGATTAGTACTAAAAATCAAAAGAGAAAGCGTTTTGAAAGGGGTTAAGAAACCCTAGTTTTTAAGATGAAGAAATTGTTCTTAAGATAGGAGATGTTTTGAAGAAAACATGTGAAAACCTCAAAATACCCATAGATCTGTTACAGATCTAGAAAGATCAGAGGGTTTTAAAGTTAGGGTTTCCATAGAAAACCCAAAGAGGAAGAAGAAACTCAAAGTCTTATCGGTTTTAACCGGAAGGTGTAAAGATCTTACTCGAACGGCCATGGGTGGCCGAAAAAATGGCATGAGATCATGAGGTGAGTGAACCGCCTCTGGTTCACTTGAGAGCCTTGAATGATGAAACAAATGAGAAGAGGGGAGCCATAAGGCTGGTAGGAGGTGAGACCTCCATGGTTTCCGACAAAGAGGTGGCCGAATAAGGGAGGTTAGTAGGTGGAGTGTCTATAGAGAGAGATAAGAGAACTCAGAGAGACGACTTAGTGAAATGAGAGATGGGGGGGTGGGGGGGGGGGGTTGTCATT